>VDFB02328485.1:0-45437 GCA_007258455.2 Sequoia sempervirens
CGCTCCCCAGGAAGAACCCGTGCTCAAACACTTCAGGAGCGGGCACGTAGGGAAAAAGGAGAGAACCCGGTAACATAGAGTTTTATGGTTCCATTCCCCAAAACTTCTCTTTTTTTAAAGGGTCCCAACCACCTTACCTCAAAGTTACTTGATTTTATTTCATTACGATTGTTGTATTTTAGAACTAATTGGCCAAGTTGGAACTTCATTCGTTGGAGTTGCTTGTTGTGCCAATACTTCCATTACTTTTGCATTGTTAGTCGGATATTTTACTTTGTTGTCGGCCGTAGTCGGCCGTGGTCGTAGTCGGCCAATTATCAAATAAAACAATAGTTAGTAAAGAATAATAATGTCATGTAATGTCATGTACTTTCGGGAAAATATGTTTAGATCAATGTTAATGTAATGTTGTTATGAAACGTCGTGTCGGTTGGTTGTCTAACCACCGCCGAGCGTTATATGTAGTCGGGTGGGAATAGTCGGGAGAGGATGCTATGATAAAATAATGAATGAGTTTTGTTGCCGATGATTATACTGTAAGCATTGTGATACTCTTTGTACATGATATTCCTGAGAATGAATAAAGTTTCTGGCATTTTACTATGATATCTTTCAGTTTACTGTTTTATCCTATGTTCTGTTTATTACAAGTTTGCCAGTAGTACGTAGAGTTTGAATCCCATTACGTAGGCAAACATTTGGCGCCGTTGCCTGAACGGACTAGGGCATCATCCACCATGGCAGCGTAATGGGTCAACCAGCGGAAGAACCTATAAATGCTAATGAGGAACGAGAAAACTCATTGACAGAAGATTTGGTAAATTTGTGGAAAATCTCGCTCCGTGACCACGTACGTAGGGAATCCCTCGTTCGGGAGATCCCTGAGGAAGTCATCTGGGATCGGCTGGAAGTGAACGACGAGGTGAACCACCTCCTGAACCGCATGCCCAGGTTGCTGGCCTGCCATTTCATTATTCTGCAAGACTTGCGAGAGGAAGAAGCCCGTGAGCGCCGAAGGCAGCAAATCGTGCAACGTTGTGAAGACCGAAACAAACGGGAAGAGGAAGAACAGGATACTAGTCGGCGCCGCCCTTCCGACAACCAACAATGATCGCTTGAACAACTACTAAATGCCCGTACGACCGAACAAAGATAAGAATAGAGTACCTGACGGGCACGGGACTTCGGAAGAGCAAGTTCGGCGATCACTCAGACTACAAGAGCAAGAAAATCGGCGAAGACAACTAAGGCAAGACGGTAAGGAACTAGATGAGGACTTAATTGAAATCAAATCAAAGAGCATAAAAAGAACATATGAAATTTGAAAAAATAGACACTTGTCCTAACACATCACATTGATAGAAGGAAGGGACGAAGACCCCTTCAGCAGCACCCCCTACGCAGGAAAGTATAATCTCTATGACAATGAAGATGAATTGAACAGTAGCATCCGGCGATTTCGAGAGTTGTCACTCTCGGACGACGAAGACGAGGTAAGGAGGGGAAGGCCAGAGCTTAAGACCCCTGTGGCGTAGAGAGCAATGGATCCCCGAGGAGACTCCACGGTGTTATGGATCGCCGACCGAGGAGGGCAAAGGGACTCGTGACGCGGCCGTAGGAGGCCTGGTGACGACAAGTGGACGTGAGCAGGGAAACTACCTGGCCCAATCAGTCCAAAACACAAGGAGTCAATAAGGAGGTCAACTGTAAAGATGGTTTCATCCGGATCGCGTGCCGTCAATTCCTCGGGAATGGCTCGGTGATCCTGCACGGCATTGCAAGACATGAGATAACTGGATAGCTGGCAGGATGATCCCGACCAGTGGCTAAGGGCATTTCCAGCAACACTCAGAGAGAGTGCCATTGATTGGTACTCGGAATTGGACCAAGCACAAAGAGCTACATGGAGTTTATTGAAAAAAGCTTTTTAGGAGGAGTTCAAACTTCTTCGAGATGACAGCGAGATCGTTGCGGAGATATACAATACCAAGCAAGGAAAGCACGAGAGTGTGCGGACCTATAACCAAAGACTCAAAGACTTGCTGGGGAAATTGGAGGCACAACCGACTGACGGGTTGAAGAAAAGATGGTTCATCGAGGGCTTGCTTTCGCCATTAAGAAAGAAAATGAAAGTCGTACCTCCTTCGTCGTACGCTGAAGCATACAATCGGGCAATGGACATAGAAAGTGAAAATAAAACATCCTCCCGAGGGAAAAAGACAGATGACGAGGAGAGTACGGACGATAGCGATGGTGAATCCAAGATTGTACAAGCACTCAGGAAGGATATGATGTGAATGATGAAAGAATTGAAGGCCGACAAGGAGAGTACGAGAGAAGCCAGAGAACTGTGGTGTACGGATTGCAATGGGGAAGGTCACACGAAGGCGAACTGTCCCAAGAACTTATTTTGCAATATCTGCCAAGTGATGGGACATTGTGTCAAGGAGTGCCCATACAACTTAAAAGCCAGAAGTGCACAAGTACTCTTCGCGCAGGGAGAACCGTCGACACCGCCAAACACACCACCAAAGCCCCAGTACAATAGCAATGCATCCCCTGGAGGTTACAGAAGCAATAGAAGTTCGAGAAACATGATACAGTACGATGCAAAACGAAGGCCTATGATCCAATGCAGGAAGTGTAACGAATGGGGCCACTTCGCCAAGGACTGCCAGAACGGTCAAGGTTCAGGAGGGAGATTGTGTAAGTGGTGTGGACCAGGCGATCATGAAGATAACGAATGCCCGAAGCAAAAGGGTATCCATATGCTGGAAGTAGAAGAACAAGAGGTACTAGCGATCACCAGAGCACAAGCAAAAAAAGCCACTTACCCAGATCCATGTACAGAGAAACAAAGGATGAAGGAAGCAAAAACCGAAGTGGAACTGGCGATGGCGAAGGAAAACAAAGTACCTCCGGAGAAGCCAGGAACCTCTCGGCGGTCGGAGGCGGAAACCAACATCATACGGCAGGTACTGCAAACCACCATACCGATCAAAGTAACTGACCTTCTCCAGACTATGCCGCAGTTGGGACTGGCGATCACAAATGTCGTCGAGGATGGCAAGCAACCGCGATTGGAGGAACGAAGGAAAGAATTGATACCAGAACCGCCACCGTACGGTGAACAAATAATCGACCCGGTATTGCTCACAGCGAACATCGGGAAGATGCCAGCGGTCGTGCATATGGAAATCAGAGGGAATATCTTGACAAATACTATCATCGATGGAGGATCCGGAGTCAACGTACTACCTGAAGACACATGGAAGAGTCTCGGGAAGCCTACACTTTGGCCACCGACATTCCAACTGGTGGGTGCTGATCAACATGGTATCAAGCCGTTGGGAACACTGATGGCCCAGAAGGTGACGATCGGCACACAACAGTTTTTGCTAAATTTTGTTGTCATCCCATTACAGAGGAAAGCATACGATGCACTACTTGGGAGAGGATGGCTGATAGCCGCGAAGGCAAATCATAATTGGAAGAGGAACACACTCTCGATCGAGAACAACAGGCGAAAGTACGTCATTGACTTGAAGAACCAGGCCGTGAGCGAAGAATTGGCTTCCTCTGGATCTGAATCGGATGGAGGTGAGTCGGATGAGGACAAAGGAAGGAAAGCTATGGAACCGAACACTGAAGGTGTACTTGAACTCGAGAGTTGTTCGGAGGACGAGACAAGCTCATTGAATGGCTTATTTCATTGGCAGATGGAAGACTATGAAGTATTCCACCGAGAGTGTAACATGCTGAAATCGGGAAATCAAGGAAGAAGAGAACAGAAGGCCACCAAACATCACGAGAAATGAAGAGCACGAAAGAGCATCAACACCGATCTGACACAATCTGGCCCCACAACCAACAGGTAATTTTAGATGAAAATCAGTTGGAATTAAAATGAAAAGTAAGGAAAATTCAAAAAAATTAGAAAAAAAGAAAAGAGATGAAGAGAGAGAAGATGAACAGAAGTTGAAAAAAATTAAAAGAAAAGAAGAGAGAAGGGAGGAGAGAGAAAATGAACGGAAGTTGGAAAAAATAAAAATAAATAGAAAAGAAGCTATGAAAATAAAAGAAAATAACGGAGTAAGTGACGAAAAACAAGGTGTATGGGAAGAAAAGGAAAAAGAAGAGAAAATTAAAAGGAACGAAAGAGAAGTCAGAAAAGAAAGCAAACGAAGGGAGGATAAATTAAATAATAAATTAAATAAGTCGGCCATCAGAAGAAATATTAAATTAAGAAAAGTACGGAAGATTAAAATAAACGCCTGGAGTATTAAAAGGCCAAAAGGGAAATTAAATGAGGAAAGTAAAAGGCGCAAGAGTAAAGGGAAGAAGATTAAAATATGTCAAAACACGAAAAGGAAGCAAGGCGTACGGCCAAGGGTGAAGGAGAGTAAGGAAAAAAATAAAATAAATATAGAACCTTATACCGTACGGCCCATTCAGGAAGCCACAAGTCGGAGACAAGAGCACAGAAAAGAAGAAGGGAGGACGAGCTTGCACGAGTCTATCAGTTGCCGAGGCGTACAGAGAACAGAGGAGGAAGACGTACGGCAACAGAGAACAGAGGAGGAAGACGTACGGCATCAAAGATTTTACACTCAGCACAAGTCGCCAGCAAAGGAAACCGTACGGCGTCTAAAGGATTTCAAGGACGTACGGGGTTTTATTTTTCAGACAGCACGCCAAGGGTTGAAGCCTGTGGAGGACGTACGACATTCATCACTCGTACGGCACTCAGAACCTGGCATCGTACGGCATCCAAGGGACCTTCAAACCATACGGTATTGTCACATTTTCCAGTATTCATTTTATTTGCCAGTAGAAACCGTACGACATTTGCAAATTAAGTTGTCAGTAGAAACCGTACGGCATTTGCAAATTAAGTTGTCAGTAGAAACCGTACGACATTTGCAAATTGAGAAGTTGTCAGTAGAAACCGTACGGCCTCTGCAAGTGAAGAATTTTGCCAGGGTTAAAACCATACAGCCTTTGCAACTGGAAAATTTGGTGAAGTCCCAAACCGTACGGCCATTCCAGATTGAAATTGGTGCCAGAATTGAAATCGTACGACATTATTGCCTCAGGAAAATCCGTACGACATCAGCACTACAGGAAAATCCGTACGGCATCAGTTGCCTCAGGGAAATCCGTACGGCCTCAGCACAAGTCCCAGCCGTACGGCATTATTGCCTCAGGAGAATTCGTACGGCCTCAGCACTACAGGAGAATCCGTACGGCATCAGCATTTCAGGTGACTTCATCCCAATCGTACGGCATCATTGCATCAGGAGATTTCGTACGGCCTCAATATTTCAGGAGAATTCGTACGGCATCAACATTTCAAGAGAGCTCGTACGAAATTCACAAAATTTTAGTGTCGTACGACATCTACAGTGTTTTCAAACGCACGCTCGCGCAACACTTCTGCATCGCACGCACTCTGGCGCTATTTGCCGTAGTAACGGAATCTGGGCGTTCGATTTCGGCCCTGGCTGGAACACTCAAGAATGCTTCACATCAGACGACGCATTGAGTATCTTCATTGGTCGCACGACATTCCAAGGCCAGCCGCACGGCGCTTTTATCCCTAAAGGCTTAATGGACTAAAATGAGGGAGAAGCCGTGACGTAGCAAGCAAAATAAGAAGTCGTAATTTATCTATCGATTGAGAGAAAGTAAAAGAAAAACAATGCAAACTCAGATTTTTCTGGCCACCGACTATTTGGAACCTTCGGAAAGCCAAGGAAATGAGGTGCAATTTATGCGCTTCGAGTGGTTTCAGAAGTGCTAAATTGTTCATGATACGCTGCCCCTCGACTTCACTGCATCGCATTGGAAGCGCGCAGTACGCCGATCTGTTGGGGAGCTGCCCGAGTTTCCAGAGAAGGGGCGCTGCCTTGATCGCGGGCTACCAGTCTCGCTAAGCGGGTGCTGCCCCTTGACCCCGCTGGGGGCGTTGCCCCCAGACCCCCATCAGATTTATTGGAATTGCCACTTTGTAGTACAACCAGCCATCATAGTACAGTTACAAGAGCAGTTGGCAGTCGAGCAAACAAGAGTGGCAACTCTCGAGGAGAAGTTGGCAGAGAGGGATAGAGTATTGGGTCAGTTGAAAGAGAATGATACTCAGGTGGCCAATGCGCAACAACTTTCAGCACTGAGGGAGAATCAATTACAAGAAAAGGACGAGTCCACTGCTACCATACAGAGCATCCAGAACGACTTGGCTGAACAATCTCGGCTTGCCAGTGAGAGGGGAGCCCGATTGGAGATCTTGGAGCCTCGGGTGGCAGCCTTGGAGGAGGAGGCACAGCAGAAAGAGGCAGCATGGCAGCAGAGAATGAGAGCATTGGAGGACCAGTTGGCTGCAAAAGAGGTAGAATTGGTGGCCAAGAAGGCCGAAGCAGAGCAGGCAAAGAGCCAACTGATGGAGGCAGCCCAGATGGTGAAGGCGGCGAGGGAGAGGGAGATCCTGGCAGATCGGCAGCTTCGCACACGCACGGAGGAGCTGAGGCGTCTGAGAGCAGAGCATTCTTCCACCACTCCGACATCATCTGTGCATCCAGGGACGCACTCCCTTCCCCCTACTTCCCAGTAATCTTATCTTGTTGTATGTATGTCGTCTGGAAGACGACTTCCTTTTTGGGGGGGATGATGTTAGTCGGATATTTTACTTTGTTGTCGGCCGTAGTCGGCCAATTGTCAAATAAAACAATAGTTAGTAAAGAATAATAATGTCATGTAATGTCATGTACTTTCGGGAAAATATGTTTAGATCAATGTTAATGTAATGTTGTTATGAAACGTTGTGTCGGTTGGTTGTCTAACCACCGCCGAGCGTTATATGTAGTCGGGTGGGAATAGTCGGGAGAGGATGCTATGATAAAATAATGAATGAGTTTTGTTGCCGATGATTATACTGTAAGCATTGTGATACTCTTTGTACATGATATTCCTGAGAATGAATAAAGTTTCTGGCATTTTACTATGATATCTTTCAGTTTACTGTTTTATCCTATGTTCTGTTTATTACAAGTTTGCCAGTAGTACGTAGAGTTTGAATCCCATTCCGTAGGCAAACATGCATCGCCTTTGTTGGCCATTGTGCTAGTACTCATCTTTCATCAAGTTTATTTAATTAGAAGAGTCTTTCTTTTCGACTTTCCATATCACCTAGTCGATTCACCATTGCAATCCTTAGGCTTGGTACCATGTACTCGACAGGGACTATTGCTTCTTGACCATACATTAATTGAAAAGACGTGTGTCTTGTTGTTACCTTGTATGTTGTTCGATATGCCCATAGGGTAGCTAGTAATTTTTATTCCCAATCTGTTTCTTCAATAACACATGCGTTGTGGATGATTGAAATGAGTACTTTTTTTGTTGATTCTACTTGCCCATTTGCTCTTGGATAGTACTAGCTCAAAAGAGTGAAAAGAGTGCAAGCTAATTAATAGACATGACTTCAAGCTTTTCAAATGAAACCCATCATGAAAATAGTGTTTAGTTTCACTAGAGGCCCAAAATGTGCTATCAATTGATTTACTAGCCTATAGGAAGTGTTAGGTATTGCAGGTTTTCATACCCCCATCTCACTTCCCATCATGTATAACCGACCTGAGAAAGTTTTCATGGGTTTGTGATGTTTAGGTGATGTCTTAGGTATTATACTCGTACCCCCATTTCGGCCCAAGCACCCAAATTGAATAGCTAAAAATTTGTTTAAGTGTGAAGGTTGCCAAGACTTTCATTATATAGAACACCCAATTGGGTATCTTTGTTTCAAATTGGAGGAAAATCCGATCAAAATTGTGAAAGTTATGCAATTGCAGGATTTTTCTAGTGTCAGGGATGTGATGTTTCAAATTCTAGGAAAATCCAACCAAAATTGTGAATTATGCAATTGTGGGATTTCCCTACTGTCAAGGATGTCATGTTTCAAATTTGAGGAAAATCCGACCAAAGTTTATGTAATGTACCTTAAATGCCATATGGTGGGATCTTTTGTAGCCTGCCATATGGTAATTTGTTTTTTTTTTTCAAAATTTTTTAATTTGCTTCTCCTTTGATTGTCATCTGGGAGTGTAAAAATTGGGAAGTTTATAATTAAATTTTTTAATTTCCTCCTTCACAATAATATCCTTTTGAGTGTTTTCTTAATGCAAGTATGTTGTATGTTGAGCAAATAAGGCACTTTATTTTTATTTTTTAATTCGGCCTTTTTCTATCCATTGTAATGTTATTTCCTCATTTTTTTCATTTTTCTCTTGTGGGACCCGCCTATTATTTTTCTTATTGACTTCAAAAGTTTTTTGTTCGACCCAACGTATAATACTTTATAGTCCTCCATTTGTGAGTGGTATAGGCCATGAAGAGAATTTGTTTCATCTTTCGAACATGACTGAAATTCCAAAATTCCTTTGTTGTTTGGCTCCTTTGGACCCTAATCATGATTCTTTATCCACTCTTCTCCAAAGTTCAAATCTAAAGAATTTGAGAAAGAGCTTCCTCACTTATTGTCTAGTTCTTCAAATTAGTTATATACTTTCTGCCCTTGTTTTCAATGGAGAGTGTATTCTTTTTCTAGTTGTGGTTAGCTTTGGCTACTAACAACCAACCTTGACCCAACAATGCATTGTATGTTTTTTTTGTAACGAGATGACCACAAAATTTAATTAATTTTTTTGATTTCCAACAAGTACCTTTTGGGCCATTAAAACTCCTAGTACCTTGATTCCTTGTTGGTGTACACCCACGCTCCCACCAATAGTCCGAATGGTTGGCTTGCCTAGACTTCTCCAAATGTAATTTCAAAGTACATTCACACTTGACACACCATTAATAATTGTGCTAGTGAGATTCCTTCCAAGGATCTCTATGTGCACCACCGTTGGTTTCTTTGCCATGTTAACCGTAATAACATGGGATTGATCACTTGGTCTCTCGATGATTGATGTTTGGTTATGGGCTCTTCATTATCTCTAGATTTTAAATTAGCAGTAGCATGCATCATCTCATCCCTCTCAGATACAATATTAGTTATAGCATTTTTGAGTTTGAAATACTTTGTAATAAATCCGCTACTTGAATTGGTACGGATATTTGAAGTACTTGCCTTGCAATAGTTTTATTAGATTGCAATTGATTTGTTATTGTACTTGCATTTGCATTTGAGTAGCAACGTGTAATGACCTCCATTCAAGTGCCAAAGAAATCGCATCCAGCAGACTCGCCAGCCCAAGACATTCCTTATCATGAAGACATTAATAAACTAACACAGGAGATACAAATCATTTCAATCAGCCATTGACTAAATAGTCACGACTTCATTAATATATCAGATTAAATATAGAAGACAGAATCATACCAAATACAGCGATGATGTTATAAAGGGCAGCGAATATATTTTAGGAGCAGCAATCAGGTTCTAAGCAGTGATTAAAGTAAGCAAGGCAGTGACTAAATATATAATAAGCATTTGTTCATTTTGAAGAGGCATCGATTTGTTATTGATAGTCAAGACTGAAATTAAGGACATGTCCATTCAAAAGGACATCCCTATTTGAATCAATACAACTTCTCACATCAAATGCTATATGAAGGGAATTGAAAGTCATCATAGAGATCATCGATTATTGGAGATTTATGTATTTATAACTGCAGACCGGGTGCTCGAATAGAGTCTGTGACCAGCATAAAGAATGGGCGCATGAGTAGTTAGTGTATATTCAGAAACAGCGACCAGACAAATTGCAAAAGTATAAAGAAATAATCAGGAATAGCGATCAGGCTGAGTAATAAATCACATGCATATATGGTAGTAATCAGAAATAGCGAACAGATTAAGGCATCACTCTCTTAACCAGAAAACACACGTTCTTGAAGAGTAATCAGAAATAGCATTTACATTGATGCCGCAATTCCATGACACATTTAATCGCATGATTATAGAGTAATCAAGCAGAGATAGCGGTTATTGGTCATTATCAAACTTTCATTCTTGAATTAACTTTCAATCCAGATTTCGTTACAGAATTTGTAGCAGAATTGGTGTTAGTGTTACTGTTATAATAGCTATTCTTATTCATATATATATATATATCAGACTAGCATAAACAGAAGATAGAGTTGCTCTTTTGACATATCTTGATATCCTAATCTATAAAGATAAAAGCAAAATTTATATTAATTCTAAAAGGAACATTACACGACGTTTATTATCCATAGCATGTTCCACCTTGGCTCTTGCTTCATGAAGTTTTTCCTTTTTTGTATGTTGGTCTAGGAACACAACCTTTTCTGCTTGGGCTCAAGTAACGGTTAATACTTTGTTATTTCCTTCTACAACAATCATGTTGATGCTAGCCTTTTGCTTTGGATATTTGATGTCTTCATGAGGTCTAGTGGAGTCTCTTCAGCTACCTCTCATAGTGCTCTTCTTTGTTCTCTTTGCTCTATCAATCTTAGATATCACTTGTTCTCTCGGTTTTGACCATGTTGTGGTCTTTTCCTGTCTTCATTGAGATCTAAGGGCTTGAATTTCATAAATTGGATCTAACTTTGTTAAGGCAACAACACCAATGTTTATTCTTCGATTTGATAAAATCAGTACTTGAAATAACGAACAAGATAACAACATATACCAGATAGATAGTAGAAATATATCTTTGTTCACATGAAGTTGTTACAGAACTAGACTAGAGATGATCAACCAAAGGTCAAATTGCTTTCTCTAACTACACAAAGTCTATTTAAAGAACTTGATGGTTGCCGAGCAGAACACAACTGTCTATTTATTGACTCCTAATAGGTACTCAAAAGCTGACAAGCAATTATACATTGTCTAGTATAACCATATTAACAAAATATAACAAAGGTATTGTATGCTAACTACACCAATCCATTCCTGTAGTAGGGTACTGCGACTACCTCAACCCCAAGTCTTTCTTCATTGATAGCTTTAGGGGGGGATTTGCTCCCTTAGAACATTGTATTTATAGGCTCAAAGGGTTCCTTGTCCATGTTAATGCACTTGATAGTTAGAAACGCATAATTCTTTTCATTTGAAAGTTGAGAATCGAGATAGCATAGAAGAAACCTTGGTAGGGAACTTTCATAGGTCCTACTATTGTCTTGTTACGTATTTATTTCGAAAAGTCTTACACAAGCAAACTCATGATCAGCTCCATCAGACACATTTGTGGGGCAGGGTAGTGCACGAGCACAGCATCATAGAACCTCAGCAACCACCATTAGTATATCCATCTTGGCCTTGGATGCTAGGATTGGGGATCATTTGCCTTGCCTGATCACCTTTCTCCAACTTTGTGGATAACTTTTCATACTCGCTAAACTTTTACTTTTGCCCAGTATTTTTTTTTATACTTTTTACTCATGGTGTACTTCCTTGCTACAATCAATAATGCTCTTTATCTGTATTCCCATTGACTATTTACTGTTTACTATTGGGCAGTTGTAATTACTTCATTTTGTTGTCTTTTCATGTGACATTTGATGGCATGCATGTAATCTCCACATTTTTTATTTTAAATATTTTCTTGTGAGATGTGCATGATCACTGAATTTTTATTTTGTTGTGCATCCTTTTGATGTTTAATAGCATAAACACAATCTCTGATTTTTCATTTCTTGGCATCCTGTTCATTTTCACTAATGTTTCTTTTGAATATTTTGGTTTACATTCTATGAATAGTCTGACGTGAATCCTAACATATGACAAGTGTTGTCTTGATTTTCAACAGAATGGTTGTGTCAACTATGTGGTCTATGCTTACTTCAGAAAGCAGAGGTCAGTGTCATCAAAAGGAAGGAGCTATCGCTGTTAAGCAAGGTGAGCTATCTTTGATTCAAATTTTGTACTACCTCCTTTCTGTAATAATTAAATCTATCTATTGCTTTAGCTAACATCAGTTAGAGGAACCTAGCAATCAGTTACCTTGTATTTGACTGTATGTACAATCTGAGTGTAGACTACAGCAATTTACTTGGGGATCCAAGCTGTCTTCCATGGCTTTTGATCAGTGGCATATATTGAAGTGATACCATTCTTAATAATTTGCTAAAGGTGCTTTTCTTATAATTGTTTCTTAATGAAACTCTTGTATATCCTGTATTTGATAATTCAAAATGCATTTATGAAATTCACATTATTTCAATTTGCAGTTTTGGACCTTGCCTGCACCGTAATGCGTAGGTAGGTGTGTACAGAGTAATTTGTTCATAAACTTCACTGGGTCCCTGCTATTTTTAATGGAGTATGGTTGGAAAATTTAATTAATGTTGGTCTCATTTTTTTAATTGTTTTGGATGCTTTTTCTCACTGTAGATGAGAAGCTTTTGTAGTGAACATATCTTATGGTTTGTATGTTTCTGCAGTGACAAATAGAACAATATTTATACTTATCTCATTAATACTTCAGTTTTTCTTTCTTTTGCAATTTAAGGAATCTCTTTTTCTGTAAGTTCAGCTTTAATTTTTAGTTGAGTGTGGATTACTAATTTATCATTACAGTACAGATGTATTAATCATCATTTATTAAAAAAGGTTTGTTTTTGTTATTTGGGAGTTAGTGTTTCCTGTAAAGTAGTTGTTGATTTGGGTAGGGAAGTTTATATGATATGAAAAATCAATTCTCTTCCTGCCTGTGAAAAGCTGTGGAGCTTATTTCTAGAAATATTGACCACCAATGAAAGAATAAAGTATATTAAACCGGCCATGGAAGTGAAGGTCTGTGGAGATGGTTACCAGGCATGCATTTTAGTTTGCCTGTGTGAGAAGTAACATTAGAGGCAATTGTAGGATAGAGCAATTTATTGATTTTATTTTTGTGAAGAATGGAGATTCAGAGATGTGGTATCTATGATCTATTTGTCCATGATTATGAGTGCCATAAGTGAATGCTGCTCGTGAGAGTGATGAGGGTTGTAGCATAAAGACTAAGAGAAAGAACAAACAAACCAAAAGAAGGCTGTGCCAAGCAAACCATGTTCCAAATGCCGTAATCTATATTTTTTCATATTGATGGAGAGGGATCAAGATGAACCAGTTGAGTGAGGTATTTTTTCAGAGGCAGTATTTATTGATTATTGCCAGTTTCAGATAATGATATAGTCAGTTTTTTATCACTGTTCTTTGCCAATGGTCTGCTGTATAGCATATTGCATTTCCTGCATATCCTCCATTCACCATTGTAGAAGATTGAATCTCTGTCTGCTACAAAAGACTTGGCTCCCGTGAATACTGTATAGCAGCCATTGGATGGCTCTTGAAGGCTGTGAGTACACAAAAAATCAGCGAAAGTTTGAAAACCCATAGTAGGTTTTTATAGTTGATCAAACTCTTGCGTGAAGTTTAATGTAAAGATAACAATTGATTTCTATGGTGATGGTTCAATGACACAGTAGAATATTTAATGGTTGGTTAGAAAAAAAAAAGGGTTTTCAATGCAGAACATGCTAATCTGTAGGATGACCAAGATTAGTCTATCTAGGAAACTATTTAGGTTCATCAATGTGGATGGCAAGAAAAGTTGTGGACATTACACATTCCTGTGAGATCCATTTGTACTCCCAAAGATACTAAAAGGCATTGAGAAGTCAAAAATGGCTCATTACAATATCTTAAACCTTCACAATAATACTAATTTACTCAATTTTTTAGATATTTAAATGGCATATAGTCTCACAATTTATTTGGAAAATTGAATCAAAGACCTTTTTAAGGTCCAGAAAATAATAAAAGATTGTTCATGTTGTCATTTTGTTTTAAAATCACATCCCTCCAATAACTTGTATAAAAATACTTTAAAGACTTTTGGCATAGAATTTAGCAAAAGAATGTCCAGTTATAATGGTTATGTAACTACTTGGCATAATTGTACTTTGATCTCAGAAGAAGTCTGCTAGAAAAAAGGCTAAGCACAATTCATATGTTGAATCACAACTAAGCCCACTAATCCATGGAAAGATGATCCACCATTCACATTTGTTGCCCAGTACTTGAGGGACATCATGCTCGATAGAGTGTTTGTGATCTTGGAGTTGTACCATGGTGGTCCACCTAAGTTATTGGGTTGGGTTTGGGTTTGGGTTCGAGGGTTCGGTTAACGGGTTTGGTCAAATTTTTTTGGGGATTGTGTTCGTTTTGGGTTTGTCGATATAAAAACATATAAAAATCAGAAATATATACATATTTTAATATATAATAATACTTTTATGTCTTATACAATATTAATAAAGTTCATATATTATATTATAATATAATAATAAAATTATAACTGTCATAGTCAATACCATAACGAATTCTGATTTTTCCTCTCTAAATATTATTTACCCTTTTCAAATTTCCTATATATCTTTTAGAAATCTATATAAAATGTCTTAAGATATGTGAAAAAATTGATTAAATAATTATTATTATTTTAATTATATTTATGCAAAATTAATTATGATCAGAAACTTAATAAAATAACACCCTACACTTCTAATACCTCAAAATGAATCCCAAAACAAACCTTAATCTAGCTGGGTATTTTGAAATTTCCCTAAAATATGGCAATGTAGCAACACAAAACCGATGGTGTAGATGCACTCCTATTGATATAGAAGGCCCAAATGTTGAACGAGCCTGAGGAGGTACCATGGTAACTGGGAGGAGTTACATTCAATGCAATTAGGGCAATGAGTGAATGCAACACCATTTCATTTGTTGTTAAACTGCTCCATTAAAATATATTTTAATATTACATTTTCCCTCTTTTTCAATGCACTCTATAATGTTTCAAATGCATATTCCTCATGGTATATACATCCATCGAGTCAAAAAGTGGGTGTTAAAAACATTTTTAGTTGTCCCCCCTTGCATCATAGTGCTTCCATTATGCATAACCTACTCCCTTTAGAGAATCTATATTTGCTACTCTACATTGGTCTACTATTTTGAAACAGAAATGATTGGGTCCCAAATGCTTATCAATCTTCTTACTTGAAGCAATTGTGCACCAAATCCTTCGTATCCTCTCAGGAATGCAAACTACATGAGGCGAGTGCATTACTATTGTTAAGTCTACCACAAATGCCAAGGTTTTCAACATTATACTTGGTGTACGTTTTATCATCCATCGAACACACAGAATAAAATGTCCAAAGACACTCTATCCTCTCTTGAACAAAATCACCGCGTATGCTAAGATTGCGAGAAGATCATATGGCGACTCCAAGGTTTCTTTCGTCAGGTCATGACATGTGGATAAGCTCAATGGGCGTTGTGATATGCTGGTAATACACAAAGGGACTTACGCTAAGGAATTCTTCACAAGTTCGGGACTTAGATGGATTTATCATTAAGGGTCTCTTCTGTTGGGGATTTTCAATTTGAGATCTCAAAAAAGTGTAAAAGGATAAGGGTTTAGAGGTCCTAATCTATTCCTAGGAATTCAATAGACGGTAAAGATTAGGTGAAACTGGTAACCACGCTTTGCTTCACCTCCTTGGGACAACTACACAAAGTGGGTGCAATCTTCAAAGGGTGTGATAGTAATCTTCATGTCTTGAATAAGATTGAAGTTAAGCATCCACAATCACAAGCTCAGGCTAACTTTACACATTGTATGAAAATCATCCATCCAAAGAAAGTATGAGCAATGTTTCACCATAAATCTATACTATCAAATCTTGCATTCACTTAGCAAACATTCAAAACAAATTCCATTTTAATTGTAATCTAAAGTTCTATCTAATTCTAATCTATTGTTGAAGAAGTTATGCAACCTTACAAACCACTTGACAATAAAAGGGATTCAAAGCAAATCATGCATAAGAGCTTTTATTATCAGAAGTAGCAAAACGCAACAATCTCATACACTTTATTCACACCAATGAAAATGAGAGATTAAGAGTTTATATAGAGTCTTCAAGAGCAAATGAGAGGCCAAGATTAAAACATCATTAACGACCAAGATTAAAACACATCAACCCTAATTAGGGTTTCCCAAATAACATCAGTAATCGATGAGTAAACAAAGAGTGAAGTGGCGTTTGGAGCTATTTTCAAGGGAGTGTGACCCTATCCTCTTGAGTAGCAGTGTGTTCGACGAACCAGGACACGATCTGGATAACTTCTTCCATCGTGACCTGTGGTAGCACGTTTATGTTGAATTCCAGCTTGTCCAAGTCCTCAGCATATCCGACAAAGGCACTCTCTCATTCTAGTTCTTGCTTCATGAAATCATCTCGGATGGATAAGAGGCTCGCCACCCTTGTGAAGTCCTTTCTCAGAATCGATCCTGTGGTAGAGAAGAAGATTTCCTGAACCTTGCCCTTTAGCCTTTCTAGCTGCATGTCGTTCTCTCAGACAATCTCTTTCTCAAATACATCTGCAGCTATGAGGTAAATCTTTCTCTGAATTTCTCGGATTTGTTCCTCAACTTTGAGTCCATTAGCTTTTTCCTTCTCCAAGACCTTGCTCCATACTGTCAATGCCCAATACCAATGATGGAAGTCATAAGCAACGCCTACTGTAATTATCTTTCCCTCGATCAATTCATGTTTTGGGACGCCCTTCAACACTTTGAGGCATGGAATGAGCCTCTCCTGAATATTCGGGAGGTTGTCCCAAACTTCTGTCATGACAACCAATGTGGAAAGGAATGAGGAAGTTTGTCCGTAGGCGAGTGTCAATCTATCCATGAATGAAGCCGCTTTCGTGCTTTTACTTGTCATCCATTCGTTGGCTTCCTTAGCCGTGACCATATCTTCTTCCACGTCCTTGGCTGTTTCTTGTAAGGAATTTAGAAGGGGAGGAGCTACTACATCACCCTGGTTGAGTGGTTGGGTTAGATGCTAAATATACTCCTTCAGGCGCTCTACCTCCTTGTATTTTTTCTTCTTCGCCACTTCCTTCTCCAGTCTCACCTTGATAGTAGAGACTAAGTTATCCAATTCTTCAACTTCTTGGCGTTTTGTTGTTGGGCCTAGGTCTCTAGTGGTAATGGCGTACTGATGGGGAGCGATTTCATCCTGTGTTTTGTCAATTGTTGGCACTGCAATCTGTATGGAACGGCTGCCGGCTTCGTCCCTCTGAATCATGGAGAATTTCTTGGCAGGCTTCTTTACAGCAACTTGTTCTAACCTAGCTAAGAAATTTGTAGTGTCATCCTCTTCTTGAGTCTCGATCGACACCTGTATCTTCATTCTTTCCTTCAACCGGTCCAAAATGGTAGGTTGTTCATTGCTATCTTCCTCCTGAACATTTTTTGCACTTGGAATGTCCAAAACTCCTCCAAGAGCGGAAATCATTCCCTCTTGGAATTCATCATTCTGGATGTCCATTTCGTCCTCCGAACCAAGTATTTCTGTGCCCATAGGAGATGGGGGCTCGTCATCATCCAGCTGGATTGGTTCAATGTTACCCTCCTAAATTGGAGAGGGAATCATCATATCAGCCAAGGACTCGTCTGCAGTAGCCACTAGCTCATCAATATTCCTGGATGCCGCAAAATGAGATGGCTCCACCCTCTGTCTCTTTTGGATAGGTTCTACGTTTACAACTACTTCTTTCCTCTTCTTAGTAATTTCAACCAACTATGCACTATGGGATGTGCCTGCATTTGAGGAGTATGATTCCGTCTCACTCAACAAGTCATAAGTGAGCGTCATTCTTTTCTGTCTTAACTCCTGGGTTTGCTAATCGACCCACCACTGAGAATACTTAACCACCAGCCTCATTAATGTAGTCAAATCTGAAAGCTTGGGCTCTGACCACTTCACTGCAGGAAGAGGCTAGTTCTCATCAAAGCACGGTTGGACATATTCTTTATCGTCTTGCAACTGATCAAGCACTCGACAAAGTTCGGTTACTCTCATCAAATCCACCAGCAATCTGGACCATAACTTTTTCTTGACTTCATACTCGTCAGCAACATTCGCC
The DNA here is from genome assembly GCA_007258455.2 of Sequoia sempervirens. Taxonomy (NCBI): domain Eukaryota; kingdom Viridiplantae; phylum Streptophyta; class Pinopsida; order Cupressales; family Cupressaceae; genus Sequoia; species Sequoia sempervirens. The sequence goes on from VDFB02328485.1 coordinate 17,963, forward strand.
CAGAAGTCCTGTAGGTCTACTCTGTGTTTATACCTTTTTCCATCCACGGTTCGAATGTGGTTATGAGGGTCAAAGTTGGCCCTGGACCGATAAGTCGTGAACGGATACCATTGAATTTCCAACCTAGCACTTTCAGCTGCTTGTGCCAATGGACATGACTCCAACACGTTCCCAATGAAGAACAGGAAAGTGATAGCCACCTTTTGCTTTGGCCTCTGGATGTTCTGATAAGTCTCCAGCTGTCTAAGGACTTCTAGCAAAATCATCCTATTTGTAAGATAGATTGGAAGCTTGTAAGGATTTCTAGTGAATCCCTGGATCCTTATGTATGGGAACCTCAGAAACTTGATAAACCAGGATCCATATCTACTAATCAAGTTTTTGGCTTCATGACTCAGCCTTTGGTGAGTTCCCCCTTGGAGTATTCTGGTGATGTACATGAGGAAAGCATCGTGCGCTCGTCTGAAGTGAGATTTCTCTCTGAGTTGCAGTTGTGGGTAACAGTCATATGACTTGAATTCGTTCTCACCATTGCCTACTCTGCCTTTGCATATTAGTCCTGAATATCTGTAAGACCTAGCCAACAGATAGATGATGTAGAAGCTCATGTGGAATGATTTTGTCTTCTCCAAATTGATCAGCTGCTTGTGGAGATTATCACTAATCATCTGGGACCAGTTGAACATCCAAACGCCAGAGGTGATTTCATCGATGAAATAGTACATCCACATCTCAAAAGGAAAGCCTTGTGGATTGCCGACTATTTCGTTTAACATCAAAATAATGTCCCCATAGTCCTCCTTGAAGTCTATACGGCAGAGCTTTTTGGGCATTTTCTTGGCGGAGGCTCTCGGTTTTTCCAGCCATTACTTGTTAATATTTGTGGCGCAAAGTTCAGACTGGTCTTCATACAACTTTCTGGCATCCTCCTTAGTCTTATATACAGTCTGATGGTGTGTTGGGATGCCAAATGCCTCTTGGATTGCCACTTTGCCGAGATGAGCTAATATCCTCCCATCAGGTGCAACAATTTTCCTTTCCTGCGCATCATAATGAATGGCGCACTCTACCATCAATTTGACACACTCTACTGCTGGCGGAAATCCGGCTGCTTGGAAGATGCCATTCCTCACCATCCGTCGAGCAATTGGTGTCGACAATTCATTGTGTCCGTACATCCTCTTCTTGAACTCCGTGAAGTCCACATGCTCAAGATCGGTGTCCGTAATATTTTTCCATTTGGAATTAATCTTTGACTCTCGCTGCAACCCTTTGCTGGCAAACTTCATCGGCACTTTTCTTGATGATTCTCCCGGTGTGGTCATTAACCTGCAGTAAATAAAAAAAATTAACATTAGTACAAAGACTTTTAAATATAGTTTATTTTTGGGCCTTTATTCGAAGATTTTACTTTCAGCTTGTTAAAAAGATAATTTCTGCGAAAAAACAAGCTGAAAATAGGTGAACTTGATTAAAATTTTGCTAGAACTTAGCTAGAATGAATAAGATGGAAGAAGAATTGAGAAACTCAGCCAACCAAACTTCAAACCTTCGAAAATATCCTCTAGTTGCGAATCAAATTCAACTTGAAAGAATTTAATAAAAAATCCAATGAAAGAGTACAACTTGCTGAGAAGTACGACTTTCAGCCAAGAATTAATTTACTTCCTCAAAAATCACACCCTCCGGCATAAAAAAATTACTCTTCCCTTGAGAAAAATCGACCTTGCCTTGAATATTCTTGCAATCTTGAGAGAGATTAACTTCTCTTCAATCGAACTTGTGAAAAATGAGTTGCTGAAACTCATTATAAGGCTTAAGAGTTCGATTTGTTTTAGTAATTTCATCTTTTTTTCTTGATTTCGATTTGTTTTCTTCTCTTCATCAAGGCAAGTTTCTATTTTTTTTCAAAAATCCTCATGGCAAGCTTATCCAGGTGCCACCTTTAGCAAAATCCTTAGATTTTCTCTTTGAAATTCGATTTTAGCTAAGTGTTCATTTTTATTTCTTTAAATGTTGGAAAATATTAAATATCCAATATATTAAATTTGATTTTTCCAACCTTCTCATGGTGAAATTTCATTTACTCGTGAATTTTCTCTTTTCCTGGCGTATTTCATTTACTTCCATGAATTTTCTTCCAAGTCATCTGTGGTGAATTTTGTTTTTGTCCAAGGCATGTTATTTTCCTAAGTGTCAGAATAAATTATCCAAAGTATTAAACTGGGAAATTTTAATTTTCCCATGACTAGTTATTTATTTTCCAAGTTATTTCACTTTATCCTCTAGCCTAGGGCGAACTTCATATTTATTTTTCCATGATTTATCTTTTCTAACACTTAGACCTTTTTTTCTCCCTTAGCCAAGTCGGACTTTCTAGTCATCTTGCCAACAAATTTTTATTTCTCTTATGCCATGGCGGACTTTAACTTGTGCTAGGCGTATTTCCCCATGCCAAAATTGAACTTTTACTCATGCTTGGACTTCATTTCTTGCCCAAGTTGGATTTTAGTCAACCTTGGACAATTTTTCTCTTGCCTAAGTCGAACTTTATTTTCATTTATCCCCTACTTTCCCAATGTTATTCCCAATGTTTAAAGGGGTGGGCGGACTTTACATCTTCCTTTCCATGCTCTAGGCGGACTTCATGTTTTTTTTTCCACTTGATGGCGGACTTGGCAAACTTCATGCCAAGAGGTAGGGCGGACTTTGAGTTTGTCTTGCCATTTCTTGTCTAAGGCTTGGGCAGACTTTCTCAACTTCTTGCCATTGTCTTATCAAGGCTTGGCGGACTTTGGAGTGGGCTTGCCTTGTCCCTTCCATGTGCTGGGTGGACTTGCCATTTCCTTTTTCATGGCAAGGACGGACTTCCAAGGGGTCTTGCCATTGATGGGGCGGACTTTGAGTTTGTCTCCATGCCATGCTCATTGCTTCTTCCAAGCGAACTTGCCATTGCCATTTCCATGGGCAAATTTCTCCAGACTTACATCATTTTCCATCCTTGATTGCCATGAATTTCTTGATTTTTCCACTTGATTTTACATGCTTTTTTTGATTTTTTCTTGATTTTTCCACTTGATTTTACATGCTTTTCAGAATTGACTCAAAGTACAAGAAATCCTCGTCTTCTGGACCTTCTGAGCACTTCCGTGATGTTTAGGCACTGTTTCGGGCTTGAATTCTTCAGTTGGCTTGGGTGTTTACTCAAAAATCTGACTTGAAACTCTCAAAGCAATGACCTCATGAAACTGTTGTGCGAAGGCAAAACCCTAAAAAGAAGCAAACTACTGGGGATCCCCATTTGCAATGGGGCGATGTGTGAAAAGGTCACAACAATACCCTCACCAAGCTTATTCACTTGTTATTAGACCTTGAAATATCTCAAAACTCTATCATACACAAGGAGAACACAAGTATGTTGGACGTCCCCTAACACTGATACCTTGCATGAGAACATGGATAACCCCGACAGGTTGACAATATCACCCTATCCTTTGCACATTGAACCTTCCTTACACATCAGACCTTCCTTCCAATGCAAAAAAATCTTGCCTTTTTGGTTTTTGGACAAGGGCACAAGGCTTGTCAACTTTTCTACTCAAGATGAGAGACTTTATATATATTATCTTGAAGGCATACATTCAGAATAGCTCACAAACAGTGACATTTTTTGGCTGAATGCAAAGACTAAAAAGTGCAAGTACAACACAAAACTTGGAATTGAATTTAACACACAAGATTCAGCAAATCGAATAAAGGGAATCACATACAATGCTACAATAAACACACTTGATTGAAATCTGTAATACAAAGCATGCAATTTCCAATAAAAGCAATTCGCTTTACCTAATCAACACATAGACAAGACCGCAGAAAAGATTGAACAATAATCTTAGTAGCAGTTAGTCATGAAAATTGTTATTGAAAAATCTAAGTGCCAATAGCATTTATTTATATATTTTAATGATATTGTGCATGTAATTTATTAAAAAAAAGCTTATCGAAGTTCCTATGTTAAAAATGCTTTGCTTGCACACAAAGAAAGCCTTAAATACACAATCATCTCAACATATATCATTTAAGCCAAGAAAGCCTTAAATAGACTTCACTAAATATACCACATCCTAAGATAAATCTTCTTAAGGTATCTAAGAATAGCTCTTCTTAAGTAATAGCAACAAATAAAAATAGCTAGTTTGACATTCGAATGGCCTCTTTTAATAAATCCAATGCAACCCCTTTGTTCTAAGTTGACTGACCATGATGCCAATCCTCATAAGAATCCTGAAATCCTAATGACTAGTGGCAAATCAACAATCCTGGTGACTTATATCTAGCTTTTCCTTGATAGGGCACTTACATACTCTTGTCATCTCCGAAAACATATAAAATTTGATGCTTTGAAACCCTAGGTCTTATAGCAAATGAAACTCTTAGAAATCCATCCTTAGTATGACTATCTAACACAATCTTGACTATGGGACCTTATTGCCATGATTGAAAAACTGATTTGGAGAAAAATTGCAACTTTGATGTTTTGTGACTCTAAGGTATGATCACCTTCATATGATCCTATTTGACAAAAAAAGTAGACCATCAACCTAGAGCACCTTGAATGAAGAGTGAAGGAGATAAGTCTCTTGCAATGACTGAAATTCCACCGAGAACTATTACAACGCTTCCTTTCTTTTGTTAATGAAAATTATCTCTCGACACTCATGACCTTGTGGCAAATCTACAGACTGAATGTTTTGAAACCCTAGGGCGGGAAAGTAAAACACATTCTTCAACACTGAAACTCAAAGTGCTTTGTAGACTATTTCTATATTGCTCTTTAACAACTGCAATTCTGCCATAAAATGTTCAAAATTAGCTGAAAATATTGTCAATGGAACAAACAATAACTTCTTGTTTAAACCCCATTGACAACGACTTGGAAACCCATTGAATGCGATCAAAAGACCCATTAATAACATTTTGAAACTTGATGCCTCTTTCACAGTCAACCTTTGCATTGCTTCTGCCCTACCCAAGTTTTAAAATTGTTAGCATTTTAATTTGTTATTTTCAGGGCAACACAAAATGGAATAGTGTGCAAGGACAAACCTTTCTTCAAATTAGAAGGGGAAGATCCCTTGTAACTAAAAACTAAACTAAAATCTAGAATTAAGGAAATGACCTCTAGCTTTCTACAATATGTACAAGTTAAAATATCAGAATGCATTACAAACAAACTAAAGAAATTGCCTATCTTTTGGTTCTTGGCTATGCACACAAGGCTAATAAGATACAGACAGGAGATTTTATATCCTTTTTGACCAGTATAAATGACCTAACGTATGGCAGCTAATTCATAATCACTCTTTCTAGCTAATAACAAAGACCAAAAAGATGAGTACAACACAAGAATTGAATCATATAAAAAACAATAGACAAGACCAAATAAATCGAATAATGGAAATTGTGTATAAAGCTACAAAACCCATATCAATATAAATTATACAAAGCCTGCAACAATCACTAATTTCTATTTAATAGACCAAATCAATACATAAGACAAAGGGAGGAGCGTGAACAACAATTCCAGCAGCAAGTAGGTATAAAATTACCATTCTATTAAAAAATTCCAAGTGCATAAAACACTTATTTATTTTTTTACAAATATTTTACATGCAATTTATTCAAGATAAGTAAAAAGCATACGTAGTTCCTATGCTAAAAATTATTTGTTTGCAATCAAAGCAAGTTCAAAATATTCTCATGATTGAGCAGATGGATGATTATAACATCTTTGGCAAGTCCTTACATAGAGCCACTGGTTGTTCTAGAAATCCCAAGAATGCAACTTCCCAATTTGAGGTTCTTTGACCTTCTAGAAGAGACTTGGCATCTAATGGTGTGTAGTTAGTGACATGGTGCACAAGTTTGCAGATCAATTCGGTTATATAGTAAGAGCACTAAGAGGCATATTTTTAGAACCCAGGTTGTTTAGATTCTTTGAATGCTTCATTGAAGAACATTTTGAAGATTGATTAAATATCAAACTTGGTGAAGATATTTAGAGTTGCATAGATGTTTATTCACATCAACCGAACCTCCTCAGCATTTATGGGACCTATTTGAGAAAGAAATTTCTCAAGGCCAGTGAGACCTGATATGCAAATTACCTTCTTTTCCTTGGAGAAGATGGTTCAGTTGCAGGAGACATTGCAGACCACGGTAGTGAGCTGTTAATGGTTTGGGTGGCGAGAGTCAAATATAGATGAGTGAGAGAAATTGAAGCAACACATGTTGACTAGTGCTGGGTGAGATAACTTTAGAAAATTCATTATATATTAAGAGCACTAACAAGCATATTTTTAGAAATCCATGCTGTTTAGATACTTTGAACATTTCATTGAAAAACATTTTCAAGATTGGTTAAATATCAAACTTGGTGAAGGTCTATAGAAATGTCTAGGTGTTATTTACATCTCCCACAGCTAACCATTTATAGGTCCTATTTGAGGAAGAAATTTCTGAAGGCCACTGAGACCTGATATGCAAGTGACTTTTTCTTATTGGAGGAGATGATTCAGTTGCAGGAGGAATTGCAGACAATGTTAGTGAGCAGTGAATGGTCTAGGATGGGAGAGTTGAACATAGATGGGTGAAAAACTGAAACGACAGATGTTATATGATGATTGGGGAGAAGATTATATTTAGTTTATTTCATTTTTTACCTCTGTAGTCGAGGTTATTATGAGATACAAACAACGGAAATAATCAATCATGGGGAAATTTATGATTTCTGCTGGCACAAAATAGTCCTTTTGGGTGGTGGATGATGCATGCAGGTTGAGCTCTAGAGCTTTACAAACTAATTGTTCACCAATTATCCTAAATTGCCATTTTGTTTATAACTAAGGATTTTGCCCACATTGTCAGGAGGGATAAACTTAGCTGTGGAAGAGCATAGAAACTAGTTATTTCCATCTTTAGCATAGGACAATTGAGTGCAACTTACTCATAAAAAATTACACAGCATTCTTGATACACATCTAACTGAAGTGAAATGAGATAGTGGTCTATGTTTTCACTAGTATAACTACATCCTTTTCATTTGTTACTCTAGGTGAAAATTTCATTTACACGGTCTGGATTGGAGATCATCTTGATGGGGTTTGAACTTCACATCTTTTTTCCTTTGGTTGACTTGATTAATTTGAAATCCCCTCCAAGTATTAGGTTGTGATCAACAACTGTCTAAAGCTATGTTGAGAGGTTTGATTAGACATGATCCATGGAGAAACAATTTATAGTTTTATAAATTGAAATAAGGATGAATGCCTTGTATTTAAAAGTGTGCAACTTAGCTGATAATTACCATGGGTGGAAATGAAAAGAAGAAAATGGAAATTCAACCATGTTTTGTGTAATTTTCAATACACCAGATCTTCCATTTGAATCATAGAAAATCTAAGAGTTTTTTTCTATGGGATGCTTGAGTTAAGGATTTCTACATGGTTCTGGTTTCTTGTAACAAGACCAAGTCGCAGTTTGTATAGTTTCATTTATTGAATGCTGTTATTTTATAAACATTCTAGTTTAGAAGCATCATAATGATTTTGCTGAGGGTTACATGATTTGTGCGTCTGTGACTGATTGGATGCTGTTGCTTTCTTCAGAGAGCTCTACTGATTTGGATTGGAAGGCTACTGAATGATCTTTGCAGTCTTCCATTTTTTTCAAGATAATGAAGTTTAATTGGGTCTGATGGGTCCATGGTTTGGAATAGGTTTTTGAGGGTGCAAGATGGGTATTTTATATTCTCTTGTCCTGCAGAGCAGGAATGTATGTCTTGATTTGTGTGTTCCATGGTGGACAATGTTTGTGTGGTTTGAAAAAATGGGAATATATTGATTTTTTGCATTCTAATCATTGTATTGGGAGACTTCATTAGATCAAATCAAGGAATATATATAAAATAATGTTGTTTGTTAATGTACAAAAAACAATGAATTTTAATCCTATAATCTCTCAATGAAATCCTATTCTATGTTGGGTGTTGCTACAACCTCAAAACAACCCAAAAACTATAGTTAAGAAACTATTAATGTAACCCAAAAACTATTCACCTGCTATTAGATTAACTATGAACCATAGGTTTAATAGTTAAACCTATACACTCAACTACTATTAGACTAACTATTAAACATAGGTTTTAATTAATATTTAAACCTATACACTAACATATCATTTAATAATTCCTAATATTCACCCCTTATACCATAGTCTTGAGTGATATTGACAATGGGAGTGAAACAACTTTGCATGTGTATTGGGACACACTGCACAATTCAACACACTTACAACCATAGTTCAAAAACTTGAACTAGGCAAAAATTCAATAGACCCAAATTTAACTCGGACTTGACGACTCGGCGAAATCTTGACAACTTAAAAAAATACTTAAGTTCCTTAAAAACCACAAATTATATGCAAAATACAATTACAGAATGTATGAAATGAGTTTGTAAAACATTGGAGAAATGTTTTCTATTAGATTAGAATACCAAAAGAGTACAACATTGCATCATCATGCAAATACAACAATGGTTAGATAATAAATATGATATGTATTATGAATTTATGATGAGTTTATTTAAATTACATATTCACGAAATTTATAACAACTAATAATTATCTCTTCTCTTTTCTAGTGGAAACTTGAGGCCTAATTGTAGTTGGTTGTGGCACCACTCTCTTACTAGATGGCAATGACTCCTTTCCCTCATGTTCAATGTCATTTGTGATGATTTCATGCGATTCAATGTTTCCTTTTGTTGCAGCTGCACTCTCCATAGCTTGTCTCTTGAAATAAAAAATCTCATTTTTTGTAAATAGGAGTTGTCCTCATTCTACCCAATCCAATCTTTGTATGGATCAATCTCATCCTAGTCTATAGGCTCTTGAGTAGTTGTGTCCACCTTTCTTGCATGAAAAATAGGTGATTGAGGCATTATTTTGACAACTTGTTGCACTTCTTTGTGTAAATGGCCTTAAACCAACCCCAAGTGTGCTCAAATCCTAAAGTACTATAAGGTTGATACAATATATAGTGGCGCCTTTGGAGATTTGGAGTATTTCCTGAAACGAAATATGCATTCACCAAGATAATTTCCACATAACCCAAATAGAATTTTTTTTGCAAACAAGTATTCAAAATCCAAATGCAAAAAAATAGAATACATACCATCAAAAGATGACAAGACATATGAAATATCCCACCCTAGGTGGGCACTTGCAAACTAAAATCACTGCTTGTGGGTTAGCCTTGTGATTTATAGAGTCAATGCTTGTTTCGATTTGTTTTGAGATTTTCAAGAACTTTGCCAGGAAAGATAGAAATGCGGATAACATAAACAATTTGCAAATGAAAGGAATTGATAAACCTTGCAATTAAAGTAAACTGCTGTAGCCAAGCCACATATATATTCATCCAAATCGGATTTATAAATGTTTGCTTAAACAACAATGATCATACCCGATATGCAAGCTCCATTAATTACAAGTCTGGAAAACTCAAATCATCAAATTCTGGAAATGTTCAACAGCAGATAGTAATCCTCATTAATGGACGCCTAACAGCAAAGAGGTGCTTCTCCCACTTAAATTCAATGTCAAAGTATGTAAGAACCCCAATCACCCACAATAGAAGGAAGAGATAGCAGTGATCTTAGGTGTTTCGGCCTCAAACCTAGATGCCACATTCCAGGTACAGTATGGCCTCTTTATGCAGATTGTACGGCCTTCAAAGATCTCCACGTGGCTACTAAAGAGGTTGCTAACAGCAAATAACTCGGCCTCCAAAGGTTGTCTTCATTGAATCTGAAATCTGCTCTTAATCCCTTGTCATCCTTTGAAGATAATAACTTGCAGATTTGCATAAACTATCTCACACGTGCCAATGAGAGAAAGCACAGCCAGCAATTAAAATGTTCTTCAATGATGTTCTTCAAACCTCTGATCTGCCTTTAAACCCTTATGAAAAACTGATATACATCTCCACTATTATGCAAAATGTGACTTTAAAGATAAAGCCACCGATTAGCAAACCTCAGATGATCTTTCACTTCCTCGGAAAGCTCGAATCAAAGAGGAGCTATGCTCTCCAAGACCATTTGAGCAAAACCCTAGGTCTCACCTCCAAAATGCCAAAGCATCGAAAAAGCCAAGCGTTGAAAAAAATCCAAGATGAATGAATTCATTTGCTTTTGATGCCATTATATACTCCTCCTTCAAGGGGTCGATTTCATATGAGGCATTATAATCATTAAATATAATAAACTTTATTGCTTTGTTGGTTTTATAACATCTCATAAAGTGGGCGCCCAAATATGCACTTTATAATTTGACTTTATAATCATTTAATAACTTTTATAAAGTCAAATAATCATTAATGATGTGCACTTTAATAATAATTATAGTATTATAACTCCATAAATAAACCTCATAAATGAATTCCGTCTATGCCAAGAGGTAGCCCACTGCATTCTCTACTCACCACGGTGCCTTACTAAAAATAGTAAGGTTGGCCTCTATCATCCAATTGACTTACTATAAATAGTAAGTAAACACAAATGAAGCCAAAAACCCTTGAATAACCCAGCCTTAGAATATACAAAGAATTTGGAGGTGCCAACGCTGCAAACTGCCAATTGAGATATCAAATCTCCACAACAGGGCCCTCTAATCACCATTATTAGCCTACGAGGACTCGGTGATAGGCTAAACCACCAAACTCTGATGCTCACTCAAAAAGGGGACATTACAATATACCTTGAGATAACCCTCAAGAGGGAAAAACCTAGCCTCCAAAAGCATCCATCACTCATGTAATTCAACAATAAACATTACAATACATCTTCAAAGTTCTCCATGAACACCTTTGAAACATCAAGCCCTCTACAAGCACTCCATGTGAACAAGCATGTAACCTCACATCCCATGCCATGCTTCAACCCTCACAAATGCCAACAAGAGATGTTGTGAAGCCCTTAGCCAAAATAGCCAACAAGCCAACCAACCAACCTGAGACAACTACCCATGTGTTTGCTTTTATAGAAACAAATTCACGCAAAACCACCAAGTGGTATTACATAAAACCATGTGACTAATACCATGAGCTTACAAAACCATTAACCCTTAACATTTAATTCTTGGTATTAAGTTTTCCCAACATTAAATATTTTTCGCATGTGTAAACCCCACATTAAATATTTAATCCAATGTTACATACAACGCATAAAGTGGCCCTAAGAATGCTAGCCCATATGATGCACACATCCCTAGATTCGTTAGGTGCACCGCATAATAAATATTACATTATAACATTATGCAAGGTGGACAACACACCTTTTCCTAACATTCACACACTTATTGTATGCATTGCATTAGGGGGAAACAAGTAAACTCAAATATGAAGAAGGGTACAATCCCCATAGCCACTTATACCATCAAGGCATCAAAGTGCTCCATGTGCTCCATCAAGATACTTGCAACAAGAATCAAGGTGACCACCATCTCAAGCATGAATGCCTTCATCCTCCATGATGCCAATCCACAAAGATAAAAAGCCATCCAGAGAGATGCCACACTATTTGTCACAAAGAAGTATGAGTCTTGCCTCCAAACTGATATCCCAATACACAAACACTCAATCCAAAGGTAACTAGTATGTTTGAGTAGTTGTCAGGATAAAATCACCATAGCTGAAAACAACATCCACAACAAATGCTAACACATCCAACTATCCATACCTCAAGGTATACAAATCTTAACAAGTTAACCTCATGCCATCAACATATACAACCCATAACATGCAATCATAAGCTCCAAGTGCCAAAACTTGTCGACGAAGAACATACACATCAAGGAACTCCCACTGCATGGGTAATGTCAAATATGAAAATGATCAAGGCATCCAAAGATCCACCAATAGCAACACATAAAAGTGTAACCAACATCATGTAGTACCAAGGAACATCCACAAAGATATGCAAAACATTCAAACCAATATGCTGCAATCCAACTCTCACCACAAGTCTCCATAGCTCTCCCAAGTTCTTCACACTCAACAAAGGAAAGAGATAAAGGAACATCTATGTTGTCACCAAAGAATAATGAACAACACAGGACCACAAACATAGTGATCACCATAGCTCCACACAAGATCTCAAATCCAATGTCATGTGAATACAAACATCCAGGAAGTGGAGGAAGACCAATAGAGAACCTGTAAATCAAAACCTATAACATGCCCTACACACACCTCTAAATGCTAAGTTGTGATAAGTATGATCTCCTCCATAAAACCCCAAATAGAATAGCATATCCACATCTAAGCATAACCGAGATGTATGCATCTCAAATCAAAGGAAGATCAAACCAAATCCATTCCCAAACCAAGGGAATAAGCCCAGTAACATCTCATAAACTCAACATCAATGAATAATCTCACAATACATAAGGAGATAAACATGCCAACATCCCTCAAATGAACCCTTTAGAACTAGCAAACCATAGCTCAAGATCCATATGCATTAGAAGATAAAGCATAAAACATAATGCATCTAAAAAAACAATGGGCAATACCTCTTAGATGATAAATCGCCAAGTAGACCAAGAGTGGGGAATGAGAATGCTCCTCCATGATGTCCAAGTCATCATGACTCATCAAAGAACAATCTCCTCATAGGTCCATGCTTATCTCACGTCCAACCAAGGTGTAGGCTCCTCAAACTTCCTACTGAAACCTCATTAATAACCATCTCAACACATCTCTAATCACAAGAGATCTCCTAGCCTCACCTATGTCTCCAAGTATCCATGAGCACCTGTAATCGATCAATCCATGCCAAACTCCAAATGCAACATAGCATCATCATGAAGCTCCCAAGCAAATGATCAATGCACTCAATACCAAGAGAACCAACCAAGATCAATGTCAAAGCGACAATCTCGAAAATCAGAAACACATCATGACATCATGATCTAACATCTCAAAAGAAGATTATATGCTCCAATGAACATATCATGCACGTGTATCATGACAAAACTCTAACACATGATCAAGAGTACATCATGGCATAATACATAACCATCCTATCAAACAAGGATCACATGTCAAAAGAAAAATCACGACACCTCAACCAAAGACTAAAGAGTCCTCCATGTCTAACCAAGATGTCAACATCTCCATATCACATGAAGATAGCCATCTCCTGTCAAGAAGATCATCCATCATCATATGGTGAATCCACATCATTGCCAAAAGCTCCCATTGAACCGTGATTGTCATGTCCCCGAAATTGTGACATCAAAATAACACAATATATATTCAAAATTATTAAACAATCAATATGATTATTAATCACTCGATAATTATAATTGTCAAGATAGTATTATAATTATGAATATTAAAATATAGATATTAATAATTTAAATATCATAGCTCCTATGATATAATAAATACTAAAATTATATAAAATTAAAATAAATCAAAAAAAAAAAACATCAATTTATAAATATGATAAAATGATAATATTAATATTGATTAAATCCATATCTGGATTGGCCCACCAAATGAAGGCACGGTGGGTTAATATTACATCATGGACTAATCCTACCATAGCACCATTGTATCTTTTAAAGGATGAAATCGATTCTTATTTTTGACGCTAGCAAAGTTACAAATCGGGTTGCCTAGAATCTAACAAGTCAAAGGGGAGGTTAGCTTGTCCCAACATTCATTTTGGCGTTCTATATTGTCATTGGCAAATACTCGAATACTTCCAATTGCTTGGAATAAGATGAATCATGAATTTGAAGCTCTATTTGTTGAGTAAGACAATCGATGGCATTGGCTCGGGATGAGTTTTTAGCTATGTGGTCAACTTGAAACTTATCGCAAAAGACAAACTCTTGAGCTTGGTATCGCCTTTGTCATATACTAGAACATTATTACTGCCGCTAAACTTAATCGAACTTTCCCTATTTGAAATCGCAAATATTGGATATTCCAACATATACATGGATTATTAAAGCAATTAGGGGATTAGGGAAGCAGTGAATATCTTATGAAGATACGTGATTGATATTCATCAATAGTGACTAACAAAGAATACTTAACTAATGGTCACGACCATTCAAGAGATGCGCCCCCTCCGACTCACGCATAAAGATATAAAAAGATAATAAGGAGAAGAGGTGGGGATTATCGGAATGATTTTGGTATCCAGTCTTCACATTAAAAGCAACACATGAATAAGAGCAGAGATGGGATACAGGTTGCATGGTCGCAAGGGGAAATAATAGGAAGAGCATTCGGAAGTTGAAGATCTTACTCTTTTATCAGAAGCATAGTAAATTGCAGGGTACAAGGAACCATCTAAATACAGTGACCTCGTGAATAGAAGATCAATCGAAATATTCAAGTATAGATGGTCTATGAGTGAAATGCAACAATCATATCAGCTTTGCATATATATATATATCACCTAACCTCTTACATATTGGAGGATATATATTTGGCTTCATAATCGGGTTATCTTGATATAAGACTAGAGTTTGCATCAGATAGAAGAGGTTGTATCACTGTTCAGCAGAGCATATCATATTCAGAAAAAACTTAATAATTGAACTTTGTCTCAAGTTATCATACATTCCCTTTCACGTATAATTGTCTCCTTAAATTGCAAAGTTAGAAAGAATCTTAGAAGGGACAATATAGTGGTATTAGAGCATCTTTCTTGCCATCCCATGGGAAATTATGCAGACCTACCATCGAAGAAAAACCACTAAGAACACCAGCCTAGGAAACGACCTCATGGGTGATCCATTAAGAGATGAACTTAGGGCCTTCATGGAGAATTGTAATAAGAAAACCCAAGCCCTAATGGAACAAAAGGAAAAAACTAGCCAAGCTCTACTTCAAGCCCTCCAAAAACTGGGTAGCAATAATACAAGAGAGGCCAGCTATAACCACTTTGAAAACAACCATTCCACACCCTAATGGGACCCTAGCTCTAGACCAACCCAACCCCCTTTCTTGCCAACTGAAGAACCTATGAAAGGAAGTAATAGCAATAGACACCCCGTAGAGGATGTTGATGAGATTGTTGCAGCCTATTATAGACTAGAACTTGAAATGAGGGAGTTTGTGCCTTTTAAAGACTATTGTGAAGCCAAACAAAGAGCCATCCCTAGAAGGGAGGGAAGGGACCCAACCAATAGAGAACTCAAGAATAAGGTAAGCAAATTAACCCTCCCCAACTTTGACGGAGAAGGCAAGACCACCGCTCGATCATGGGTTCAAAAATTAGATACCTATCTATCCTTAAGTCCAATGATAAAAGCAAATGCCATTAAGTTTGTCATTTTACACTTAACCGAGATGGCCCATGATTGGTGTCATCACAGTCTCATAACTCAAGGCCATCAACAAGCTACCACTTATGATGACTTTACTTAAAGATTGATAAAAAGATTCGACCAAAGGCACTCAGAATGGTACTTTCGGGAACTCACATAGTTAAGGCAACAAGGCACTATAGAAAACTATGCCACTGAGTTTCAGAAGCTAGCGGTCATGGTCCCTAAAATTTCCCAAGAGACACTTACATATTTGTTCATAGAGGGCCTAAGAGGATCGGTCAGAAGCATGGTGAGTGCACTAGAACCTCCAACTTAGATGAAGCCATTCAAAAGGCAATGAAATTTGAGGACACAACATCAAAAGATAGAACAAGAAATCTCCCTATTAAGATAACACCAACAGACAAAACCTTCGAGAAGAAAGGTCTCGAGAAACCATATCTTCCTTACAACGAACGTGAGGAATTAAGAAGGAAGGGCCTTCGTTTTGACTGTAAGGCAAAATGGGACAAAGGGCACATTTGTGGGCAAGACAAAAAGAGATGTGTAAAATGCAAAGAAGTATGGAGGACAGGGCACAAGTGTAGGGAAGGAGTGTGCTTTAAATGCAAAGAAGAATGGACACCTGGTCATGCATGTGGACGAAAAAGAGGTCAAGCGCACCATATAGAAGCAACACACAATCAAGATGAAGAAGGACCAAATAAAAGAAAGAGATACGAAGAAGGAAGTGAGGAAGGGAGTAACTCTTCCAAGAAATGAGCTGAGGGAATGAAACTCTCGCAAGGAACCACATCCTTCTCACCTTGACTGAGAGCAACTAAGGAGGAAGGACCTTGCCTTGATTATGGGCATCTATGGAAACCAGGACAATGAAAACCTCTTCTAGATACGCCACCCAGGAGGGGACAAGATGAGTCTGCTTGGGCCAAGCGGGTACTTGCCTCTGGGATATCCGAGGGTATTGCCTTTGGGTCTAGGGGAGTTGAACCACCAGGACAATGAAGTCCTCTTCTAGATACGCCAGCCCAAGAGAGACAAGATGAGCCCGCTTGGGCCAAGGGGGTACTTGCCTCTGGGATATCTGAGGGTACTGCCTTTGAGTCTAGGAGAGTTGAATCACTAGGACAATGAGGCCCTCTCGAGATATGCCACCTAAGCAAGGACAAGATGAGCCCACTTGGGCCAAGGGGGTACTTGCCTCTAGGATATCCGAGGGTACTACCTTTGGGTTTAGGGGAGTTGAACCACTAGGACAATGAGGACCTCTCTAGATATGCCACCCAAGTAGGGCACAAGATGAGCCCACTTGGGCCAAGGGGGTACTTGCCTCTGGAGTATCCGAGGGTATTGCCTTTGGGTCCAGAGGAGCTAAGCCACCGAGACAATAAGGTCCTCTTCTAGATACACCACCCAAGGGGGGGTGGGGGACGTAATAAGCCCTCATGGGCCAAAGGGGTACTTGCCTCTGGGGTATCCGAGGGTACTACCTTTGGGTCTAGAAGAGTTCAACCGCCGTGTGTTCTATAATGGAGGACATTGCGTCCTACAATGGAGAGTTTTTCTATGAGGGAGGGAACTAAGCAAACCCAAGAGGCTAAATCATAAGAGAAAAGGAAAGAGTTGGCATGATGGATCCTAGGCTCCCCATCAAGTCATGCTCCCTACATTCTCTTATGGGTGAACCCTCCAAGATATTAGGATGCTTCACATAAGTTTAATAATCTACTACTTAGTATTGATAAGGTCAATGAGGGTGAATAATTCTAGTTATGTGCAAGACCTCAACCATGACTCACTTAGGTGGAAAGAATTCCCTCATTCCTTGTTTATTTAGATTTAGAAATTGAACAAATTTAGGGCATTTCCAATGGGGGAGAACTAAGATGTTTGATCACCCAAATTTTAATTGCTTGAGGACAAACAAATTTGGGGAGGGGAGGACTGTCATGTCCCCGAAAATGTGACATCGAAATAACACAATATATATTCAAAATTATTAAACAATCAATATGATTATTAATCACTCGATAATTATAATTGTCAAGACAATATTATAATTATGAATATTAAAATATAGATATTAATAATTTAAATATCATAGCTCCTATGATATAATAAATACTAAAAATTATATAAAATTAAAATAAAAAAAGAAAAAAATCAATTTATAAATATGATATATGATAATATTAATAATGATTAAATCCATATTTGGATTGGCCTACCAAATGAAGGCACGATGGGTTAATATTACGTCATGGACCAATCCTACCATAACGCCATCGTATCTTTTAAAGGATGAAATCGATTCTTATTTCTGACGCTAGCAAAGTTACGAATCGGGTTGCCTAGAATCTAACAAGTCAAAGGGGAGGTTAGCTTGTCCCAGCATTCATTCTGGTGTTCTATATTGTCATTGGCAGATACCCGAATACTTCCAATCACTCAGAATAAGATGAATCATGAATTTGAAGCTCTATTTGTCGAGTAAGACAATCGATGGCATTGGCTTGGCATGAGTTTTTAGCTGTGTGGTCAACTTAAAACTTATCGCAAAAGACAATCTCTTGAGCCTGGTATCACCTTTTCCATACACTAGAACATTATTACCGTAGCTAAACTTAATCGGACTTTCCCTATTTGAAATTGCAAATATTGGAGATTCCAACATATGCATGGATTATTAAAGCGATTAGGGGATTAGGGAAGTAGTGAATATCTTATGGAGATACGTGATTGATATTCATCAACAAGATTAACAGAGAATACTTAACTAATGGTCACGCCCATTCAAGAGATGCACCCCCTCCAGCTCATGCATAAAGATATAAAAAGATAATAAGGAGAAGAGGTGGGGATCATCGGAATGAGTTTGGTATCCAGTCTTCACATTAAAAGCAACACATGAATAAGAGCAGAGACGGGATATAGGTTGCATGGCCGCAAGGGGAAATAATAGGAAGAGCATTCATAAGTTGAAGATCTTACTCTTTTATCAGAAGCATAGTAAATTGCAGGGTACAAGGAACCATCTAAATACAGTGACCTTGTGAATAGAAGATCAATAGAAATACTCAAGTATAAATGGTCTATGAGTGAAACGCAACAATCATATCAGCTTTGCATATATATATAAATATATATCACCTGACCTCTTACATATTGGAGGATATATATTTGGCTTCATAATCGGGTTCTCTTGATATAAGATTGGAGTTTGCATTAGACAGAAGAGGTATTACTGTCCAACAGAGCATATCATATTCAGAAAAAACTTAATAATTGAACTCTGTCTCAAGTTATCATACATTTCCTTTCACGTATAATTGTCTCCTTAAATTGTGAGGTTAGAAAGAATCTTAGAAGGGACAATACAGTGATACCGAGCTCTCCATGGCATCATGATAACCATCCTCTAAATGAAGATCCTCTATGGCCCCAACATGATCAAAGAACTCAACACCGAGCTCCCAAAGTGAAGAGTACAAACCACAATCTCCAACCCAAGAAAATACAACACCACCAAACCATGACTGTCACAAGCTCCCAATGAATCGTGTAAACAAGTTATCCATGACATTGTGATAATAATATCCTCAATGAAGGTCAACCAGAGCCCCCCACACAATCAAAGAGCTCAACTACAACATGAGCTCCCAAAAGGCAAAGTAAAACCATGATCCTCAAGCCAAGAAGATACACCACCACAAACCAAACATGAATAAATCCAACACCACTAACAAAGCACCTGCATAAACAATCATGTCATGCCAAAGTCTTTAAAGCACAAGGAACATCCATGGCACCATGATCACCACCAAATGTACCAGCAACAAACTCCAACCGTGGCACACTCATGTCTGCATCACATATTCAACTACATAGGTCCCACATCATGACTGCACTTGGTAATACCATCTCTCCATCTCAACATGACAACAAAACCAACAAAATATGTGACTAAACTAAATCACAAATTTGAATCTACAACGACATTGAAGCATCTATGGGCATAGGCAGCCCACATCCAAGTCATAAATGCAACTTGTAAGCATAGACAACCTACAACACTACACAACTCGTAGATGCAACAATGCAACATACAAATCCAACTATATACTGATAACCATGGCAAATGAGAGTAATTAGAGATGTACATGTGAGTATACAATGACTCCAACATCAAACCACCATGATCCGAATAGCCATAAGCTCACAAAATCACTATAGTCAAAAAAACCCATAAACAACTCAAATGGAAATAAAAGCAAACAAATCATGCGAAAACATCTCCAAATTTGATCCATTGTGTTGTGTTGAACAAGCTTTCCATCAACCATAAGAAGTTCAAAATCTGACTCCGTATGCACAAGTTATGACCTCTCCAAACTCGAAAGGAACATTTAACTTTCAACAACATAGAGCTCAAAACCACTGTTTCAACGAGTATAAGAAGTCGAAAAATTGACACCTTGTGCGAAAGTTATCCCTGTTGAAAAAATCTTCCCAATTAGTCCTACTATGTTGGTTGGTGGGTGGCTAGCTGGTGGCCCCCAAATGGCAGTGGTAGCGCACCATCGACCTATGGGTGGTGGACCCGTGTTGTACCCAAAATTCATTTTTTGGCATTCTGTATAAATTGAGCTAAATCTTGTTATAATGCCATATTAAGTCAGTTTTAGGTCAAACCAATCATAGAATCTTGGTGGGTTTCTGTCAAGGAACATATGTGCAAAATTCTAAAAATTTGAAAATTAGGGTTTTTTGCCCCTATTTTCAGGGAAACCCCCGAAAATAGGACCTTCCCAAAAATGATTGAAAATGATTTTTGATAGGATTAAAAGGCTTCCACGATCATTGAGTCAGTCAGCGGGTATCAAAGAACCTGTTTTACTCAGTGGTCTATTTCTATTTTTCGAGAACAAAGTTAGAACTCCATAGCCATTAATGGCGGTGTGATTACCAGTCTTTGAAAGCTAAGCAAAAACTTCTTGACACAACCATGAAAGGTCAAAATGATCTTTGTTTGATGAAATTCTGAAGTGAAAAAGGTCAAAATTGACTAAATGGAAATGTTACGGAGGTGTTCACATCTTTGAAAATTTTCGGCGAGGCTATGATCTTTTAAGGTCAAATGAAGTCACCCAGATCATCCAAGGCATTCATTCTTGACATTTGCCTGCTGGCGCGACAATGAAACAAACAGATAAATCATCTGAGGAATAGATCACAAGCAGCTGCTGATGAAGCAAAAAGAGGCAGTTGAGGAAATATCAGGAAACCACAATTAACGGCGAAGTTCTAAGAAAAAAGAGCCTTTCCAAAAGAAAGGCGCCCTTCTTTTTTGACCTCCAGATGCTGATAAATGACAAAAGGCTTCCCAGGATAACCTTCTCAGCCCAAGTAGATCTCGGAAACGCAACTGCAAGCACCAGCATTTGACAGAGCATTCAACGGATAATCCAGATCAAAGTAGGCAACTTTTCAGATGAAGATGATCAGGCCAAAAGACAAAAGCGCCCTTTTCAAGGAGGGGCGCCCTTGAATAAAGGAACCCTAAATTGAGATCCAGGTTTTCTGAAGTCAGTCATTTTTGGCAGAACAGAGTTGGGTACCTGATGAGACATCAAGCAAAATCATCTGACTCTCTGATCAACGAGAAATCCAGATCAAAGCACGAGAGGTCATTTCAAAAGGCTGAAGAACGAAGTTTGAAAATTCACTAAGGCATTAGCAAAAGAGCCTTTTCTTGGAAAAGGCGCCCATTCTTTTGAAGCCTTAAACTCAGCTTTTTATCATCATATCTCCCAGGCACTTCTTTTCAATTTGGATCCAGCTCCGCAGTGAATGTGTCCGCAACATCTCAGGATCAACAGATAACGCTAGTTTCAAGATCAAACGGAGGGCTTTCAGGAGAGAAAATATTTAAAAGCTTGCAAGAAACCAAAAGGGACGCCTAAAAGAAGTCAAGGGTCAATTTGTTGACTAAAGTCAAGAGCTTTTGAGTTAAAGTTGGCTAAAACACTCCACGATCAGTGGAAATCACCTTTTTAACTTTAGATCAAGCCAAAATCACTTTTTGAGCTTGAGTTAGGTCCCCAAACTTGTGGATCTAAGGCTTAAACATATATATTCAAGGTGAAGGCATCCCATTTCATTATTTCATTGCAGGATAAAAGATCAAGAACAGCCACAAGCTCTCAAGGGCGCCATTGATAGATCTGAACAAGGTTTTCATCCGTTCTTCAATTTTTCTTGTAGATCTGAAGCAGAAGAGGATTGCTATTTTGAGGATTGGACCCAGAGATAGATTTTTAGAGAATGGGATAAAATTCCCAATCCATCTTTGTCATCAATGTTTTAGGCGACATTTGTCGAGAGTTAGCCCTATATTTCGATCCCTCGTAGAGGTGACGAGTGTCTGAAGTCCTTCGAGGCGGTTACTGATGTTTGGTAGCTCGGTTTCGCGGTTATGGCGAGGTTGGCCTTGAGAATCTTCCAGGGGAGCTTTTGGGGAACTTTCTATTTTTGAAAGTTAAGGTCGAGGCGAGCTGCTATTTGAGCCGAAGCACGCAGCATGATTATTACATTTCGAGGTCGACCAGGTTATTGATTTGGTTGATTTGGCCAGGGAAAATAAGGGAAGTGACTAGCCGAGTTCAATAATACCAATAATTTGACTTTATGTTAAAGTCACTTTATTGAAATATTAAATTATTTAATTAATTTGGCCTGTTATAAAGTATTTATTATACTTTATAATAAAGTATTAATTTTTGATTTAATGAATATGTATTATTCATTAAAATAAGTGCCAATTATTAAATTGATTTCTCCTAAGTCTTAAAAGACGAATTTAATCATTTAATTTAAATGATTAATTAAAAGAGCATTGGGTCGAATTTTATTGAAGAGAGTATATATTTTGCAGTCAAGACAAATCGAACCATTATGAAAATGTTATTCTAATTTGTCTTTTCTCTCTGAGAACTACTGGAGTTGGAGAAACAAGGGTTTCTGCAGATTTCAGTCATACCAGGCTTTGGAGAACGATACCTCTTCTTAGTCTAGCTTTCTGAAGTTGTGAAAGATCAGCTTAAGATTGCTCATCTAGTTGGCTTCATACAGAAGTCGAATTTGTGCTTATTGAAGGAGAATCATCAAGGGTTTGAAGAGCAGATTTAGTTTGTTGAAATAAACATCATTGGAGAAGAGAAAATCAAAGTTATTGATCTACTGCTACAGTAACGTGAACAGTAACGCTACAGTACCGCGCTACAGTGCTTCGCTACAGTGCCGCGCTACAGTGATCCGTGAATAGTGAAATGCTACAGTGCACGGGAATAGTGTTTGGTACAGTATTTGAGCATAAAGACTGAAGATATTTGCAAGTATTGAAGGGTTTCATTGAAGAATATTAAAGATTATCATCTGCTATTTTTAGCTGCTTGTTATGTGTACGAATTTGTGCTCCTCACAGCCATTTATTATCAGCTGAGTACCATTTGCTGCGAATAATGATGATCAGGTTCTTTACGTGTTTATGGTTGTTTTTCTTTATGTCTTTGTGAGCTGAAGAAGCCTTCTTATTTCTGGCCGTACCTTCTTTAATCTGCTGTAGCCGCCATTAAAAGAAGAAAAATCAGGTTTTTGATTTAATAAATTCATTTTCCTTTCATATATTGTATTTGCCATTTGTAAACTGTCTGGAAATGAAATAAATTGGTGCGCCTATCTTTCCTGAGCATTTTCAAAGCTTTTTCGGATGCTATTTATTTTTTATGAATTTATTCAGCATTTCTGGAGAAATCGCAATTTTTTTTATTTGCCTATAAAAACCTCAAAACACAAAAAAATTGAAATTTGCAAAACACAATACAAAAACAATCAGAGTTGAATCAGAGAACCACCAGGGTTCTGACAGTGGTATCAGAGCACAGATCTCCTGCCATCTTGTGCTTTTTCAGTGCTTTTACAGAATACAGTGCATTTCTGGGTTGCCTTTATGAACCAGGATATTATTCAGTATACCAGAGGTGTTGGTACAGGCAAAGACGAAGATTGGACAGGTCCACCGATTCCAGAAGGTCAGACAATATCGAGATTATTACTTGGTTTCCGCAGTCTAGCTTCGGGCGGCGGTGAAGCGGTGTAGCAACCCCTAATGGCGGTAGCAGGCCTTCCCTCGAGGGAACTTCGGGGATCTAGGAGAGACACATGCGAAGGTGATATCACCCGATAGGGGAGTTCGAAGGAGACGATAATATGATAGATATGATGTCTCGGCTGATAGGTACCATTAGGCGGTGTTAATGCGCCCACCGCGATACACTACATTGGAGATGAATTGACTGGCGGGACTACACTGGTTGATGCGACCATTAGCATCGGAGTTCTAGGCGATATCACGTCTATGGGGAGTAGGCGGGGACAATACTTTCTTACCTGGGGGCCGACTCCACCTCGGTTCCGGCCGGAGCATCACCCTACGACATCCGGGGTTTCCGGCCACCGAATGGCATGTCGATTGGCCGGACTTGTAGAATTCCTGGCGGTACATGTCTTTTAGCGCGAGATCGACGAGGAGCACTTACATTTCATGGTTTAGATGTCTATAAACCCGAGGAGGAAGTGGAATTTGATAAGTAGGCCACGGTATGTCGGCGGCGGCGATACCAGGTGGAATAGGGAGCTTTACGCGGTATGCGATTGAGCAAGATTCTGGCTATACATGTTTGATGGGTCAGAGAAGACATCAACTAGGTCTTGGGTCCAGAAATTGGACAATTACTTGTCACTTAGGCCTATGCAGGAGGATGAGGCAATTAAATTTGCCACTTTACATCTGGACGGAGTAGCGCATGATTGGTGGCACCACGGCATGTACACGTTAGGCCATCATGCGGTTAATACCTATCAGGTGTTCACGAGCAGATTGATAGAAAGATTTGATAGGAAGGATCCAGAGTTGTATTTCAGAGAGTTGGCTCAGCTCAGACAGACTGGTAGTCTGGATGCATACATTGGCGAGTTTCAGAGAGTGGCAGTCATGGTGACTGGCATTTCAGAGAGGAGACTCATTATATTATTTGTTGAGGGTTTGACAGAACCCATGAGAGGTTGGGTCAAGGCGTTTGATCCGACTACACTTCAGGAGGCGATGCGGAAGGCAAGGAGTATGGAGCTTGCTGCTTCGAAGAAACAATTTCCGCCTAAAACAAATAACTTGCCTATTGAGGAGAGTCATACACCTGTTGCAGAGCCTAAAAGGAAACCAGTTGCAAGAATTGATGATGCAACTCGGGAGGAATGCAGGAAGAAACAACTTTGTTATTGGTGCAAAGCACCCTACAGCAAGGAGCACGATTGTCCTTTGAGACCGAGGGGCAGAGCCAACCGTGCCATGTGGGTTTACTATGATGATGACGAGTCTGATGATTCAGACCAGCAGGTTGTTTCAGAACATGCGGAGGCCGGGAATGCCTCTATGGAGTTTGGGCCCGATGCCAACTTATCCCCGTTGGTATTATCTGCTAGTGTACGGGATGACTCATTCAGGTTTAGGGGATTAGTGGAAGGACAGCGATGTATTGCCATGCTCGACACTGGAGCCACACACAATTTCATTGACGAGAGCCTCGTCAACAGATGTAGACTCCAGACAGAGGATTTCGCTGGATTCAGAGTTCGGGTGGCAGATGGATATACACTCACTTGCACTCGACGGATTTGTAATCTCACTATCATGCTGACTGATTATGAGTTGCAGGCAGATTTTTATGTTGTCAACTTAGGAGGGATGGATTTAGTGTTGGGTATGAGATGGCTGCAGGATATCAGTGTGTTCACCCTCAACTTACCTAAAATGGAGATGAGATTTGAGGTACAGGGCAAGAAATATGTGTTGAGGGGTATTACAGATGGCAGCCTTCGTTCTATCTCTCTCGTTAGTGAGAAGAGCGAGAAGGTAGAGGAGGATTTTGTGCAGACCAGGCATGGTTATGCTCAGTACCCCGGGGGTTCTGAGGCAGTCGTTTGGGATCAGCCTAGTGGTTTGGTTCCTTTTGTGACCAATCCATTGTTTGAGACAGATGTTATATCTACGTTCGACAACCCGCTCTTTGAGTTTGATATGGGTAACTCACCTGATCCTGGTCTTGAGCAGAGTGATGATAGCGTTTGGGATCCTACTAGTGCACTAGGGTTTCAGACTCAGCTCACGGAGGAGTATCACAGTGTGTATATGGTGCAGAGTGCATATGGCTTCATGATTGATCCGCATGTACACAGTTTGTTTCAGTTGCACAGTTCTAGTATGCACGTACTTGATATGCTGGATGATAGTATATCTCGTGCAGTTTTGAGGGGTAAGTGTTGCTTGTCGTTTGACTTGCCTCCTTCCGAGAGTCTTGATCCTATGCCGGACCGCACTGAGGTTAATAAGGAATGGTACTTTATTCTTGCTGATCAGTTGTGGAGGTTACAGAAGCCAGTTGTGGCTAGCAGGAACATTGTCCGATATTATCCATGGGATCCAGGTGGTGCAGTGCAGTTGTATTTGCAGAGATTGCTTGAGGACAAGCAATTTCAGGGAGGGCGGACTGTCATGTCCCCGTTTTAGCTGACACTGTTTGTCGAGGAGTTAGCCTATAATTTCGATCTCGTGGGGCGGCGGGGTGTCGCGAGGATCCTTCCGGAGGCCGATTACTCGGTCTTTGGTAGCTCGGTTGCCCAGTTGGCAGGTTGGGCCGCCAGCGGGGTATCTTCGAGGAGCTTTTCGGGGAACTTTCTATTTTAGAAAGTTAGAATTCGGTAGTACTATTCCGAGGCAAGGCACAGCGGTTATTATTCGAATTAGAGCCGATTCGGCGGTTAGTTGATTTGGCAATAAGAATTATTGTGAGTTATTAAATATTTAATAATTTGACTTTATGTTAAAGTCACTTTATTGAAATATTAAATTATTTAATTAATTTGGCCTGTTATAAAGTATTTATTATACTTTATAATAAAGTATTAATTTTTGATTTAATGAATATGTATTATTCATTAAAATAAGTGCCAATTATTAAATTGATTTCTCCTAAGTCTTAAAAGACGAATTTAATCATTTAATTTAAATGATTAATTAAAAGAGCATTGGGTCGAATTTTATTGAAGAGAGTATATATTTTGCAGTCAAGACAAATCGAACCATTATGAAAATGTTATTCTAATTTGTCTTTTCTCTCTGAGAACTACTGGAGTTGGAGAAACAAGGGTTTCTGCAGATTTCAGTCATTCCAGGCTTTGGAGAACGATACCTCTTCTTAGTCTAGCTTTCTGAAGTTGTGAAAGATCAGCTTAAGTTGCTCGTAGTTGGCTTCATACGAAATTGGTGTGCCAATGAAGGAGAATCATCAAGGGTTTGAAGAGCAGATTTAGTTTGTTGAAATAAACATCATTGGAGAAGAGAAAATCAAAGTTATTGATCTGCTGCTACAGTAACGTGAACAGTAACGCTACAGTACCGCGCTACAGTGCCGCGCTACAGTGATCCGTGAATAGTGAAATGCTACAGTGCACGGGAATAGTGTTTGGTACAGTATTTGAGCATAAAGACTGAAGATATTTGCAAGTATTGAAGGGTTTCATTGAAGAATATTAAAGATTATCATCTGCTGTTTTTAGCTGCTTGTTATGTGTACGAATTTGTGCTCTTCACAGCCATTTATTATCAGCTGAGTACCATTTGCTGCGAATAAAGATGATCAGGTTCTTTACGTGTTTATGGTTGTTTTTTTTATGTCTTTGTGAGCTGAAGAAGCCTTCTTATTTCTGGCCGTACCTTCTTTAATCTGCTGCAGCCGCCATTAAAAGAAGAAAATCAGGTTTTTAATTTAATAAATTCATATTCCTTTCATATATTGTATTTGCCATTTGTAAACTGTCTGGAAATGAAATAAATTGGTGCGCCTATCTTTCCTGAGCATTTTCAAAGCTTTTTCGGATGCTATTTATTTTTTATGAATTTATTTAGCATTTCTGGAGAAATCGCAATTTTTTTCATTTGCCT
>VDFB02328486.1:0-37424 GCA_007258455.2 Sequoia sempervirens
TGAGTTTTATTTGAAGACTTAATCATAGGCATCATCTAGGTCTTTGGATCTTTGGATCATGTTCAAAATTCAAATAATTTCATCCTTCTTCCTACATATTCATATTTGGAATGCTAACTCATCTTACACACATTTGTGGTGTTGTTTCTTCGCAAGGGGAGAATTATTGTTCAAAATTTGTGTATCATCTTCAACATCCAGTGTCAAGAATATACCAATAGTACATAAGGCATTTTTGTAAAAAAATATCTAGATAAACCTCAAAATTTTCACACATATAATTTTCTTTCTCTTCTACAAGCTAAAATTTATCTTCATACATACAAATAAACATCCACCTAAACATCATGGAAATTATCCAAATCCTAGATAGACTCAAGAACAACCACTTTTATTCAATTAAAAAAATCATAATGATTTTATACAAGAAAGAGAAAAAACTAATTATTTATACTTATTTAATATTTGATAGTCTTGTCTGCATACTCAAAGTCAATAATTAATCATAAGCAAGTTTGGGATAACTTTTCCAATACGAGACAATGATTACACAACCAATTTAGACTCTTATATCCATTGGGCTAATTTGTACATATGGTACTAACAATCTATCATGATCAATACGAACTATGTCTCCATCCAATAAAATATGGTACATTCAAGCGACCAAATGAGCTTTAAGGGACAAACATCAAAATAAATATGATTTGACTAGAGACTTCAACACATTATGACCAATCCAATTCCTAACTCACTTATAGAAGATTTCATATTATTCCCATTATAATTTACCAAGGGTCTTCATAAGTTCACATAATGCAAAAATAAAAGATCTTGTACCTCCCTCGGGTTCCAAGCAATTGGCCAAGTACAAGACCATTGATTTTTTCTAAGAACTTCCATAGACCTTGTACCCTTCCATGGGATTTGTGCAACTAGAAAAATAAAAGTACAATCCACTCTAGGGATTCTTCTGAGTATCATCAACTATCAAATTTTATTCTTATACAAATTAGATTCATAGTTTTAACTTTAGGAAATGGGTTACAAAACCTCACAATGCCCTATGTATCTAAGTACTAGAAACATCCTTCATTTCATAGGCTACCTACATACCTTATATCCATGAGATCAAGATACTAGAAGACTAGGTGTACATAATATGTAGTTCTATTTGAAACTATGTTTATACAGTTGTATGTGTGTGCATGCAACCATTTCTAGGGCCATGTTTCCTCAAATAGTTCTTCATCGGTTGTCACCCACTCAAGTGAAACAAGGATGAAAACCTAATGAATAATCTACTTGCAAACACCTAAAGGTTGTTTAACATGAGGTTTTAACTTGAGAATATTTTCTGTTTACCTAGAACACATCTTCAATTTTCTTATTTCAAAAGATCACTAGTTTGTGTATTGGGTGTGTTACCCAATACCTAAGAAGTTTACTTTTACACAAATCATCTATCAAATCAATAATTAATTTATTCATCATAATACCAACTAAATTAATCACTTAACCAAGATGGATACACATATAAGATAAACAAAACAATTGTTCAACTATATCAAATTACCTTTTTAGAAAAGTGACCTATAATAACTTGTGCTCTTTAGTAGTTCACAATATTTTCTTATATCAAAACCTCGTCTCTAACTATTCATACAATACATAATCTATAACTTATATTTCTTATTCACAAATCAATTTATTTAGTATAAGATGACACTATCAATAAGATTAATATTCCATTCATTAAGCTCATAAAACTATATATCTAATATTCTAATCTTGATTAAATAAATTCTAATTAGGATAATTAAGAAATATAATCATTATGAAAGATAATCTAATCCAACCCAATATGTGAACATAGTGTTTAGCTTGCATAAACTAACTCAATTTGAATCTTAGGTTCCCAAAAATGTTTCAGCCACCTATTTAATAAGTTTATTATGGACTAATACCTTAAGTTTCATAAATAATAACAACTTGTTAACCATAAATTAGGGACCCATACCAATATACTTGGCTAGTAAATTTATACTTTCATAGTATTTCCAACAAATTTTGAATATCTCTCTCTTTAATGATAATTTAAAATGCCTTATTAAGTGTCATACTTCAATCAAGTAACCCTAACTATCCTCTATTTAATTGCCAAAGTACTAGCTTGGGATAAATGCAACACTAGCCTAGAAATAAGAGAAATTAATTCATAGTAGAAAATATAAGGATGGATTATTTTTAATTAAACTCACCTTATTATTTTTATAGTCATATAGTTAATTAATTAAAAGGTGTCACTATTCACATCTTAAAAATAAATTCTAACAAATAAATGTAATGTCTAATGATGCAAGAACTACTGTCCTAATCTAATAACAATATTTAACATGAAGAGTGATGATATCCTAATCCTAAAATTTATAAAGAATACAAAAGAACAAGACTAGGAGGTTCAACTACTAGCTAAGGTGATTGACTTCTTTAATACATTCTAATATCCTATAATTGATTCTTACCCTACATCTTATTGAGATTAAATCATTCATAGGTTTGGGATAATATCCAACTATAATAGCTTGATAACCATAAATCAATGCTATCAAAATGACAAGTATTTAAGAATCTAAAGAAAGTCTAATATAAATTCCTAATCTATTGATACTAATACATTATAGTTTTATTGAAAAGGTACTTCAACTATAATGGAATTGGTTTAATAATTACCAAATTATGACTTTCTTATCAATTTTCTATGAACATTGAAGCATCATTAAAAATAGATTCTTAAATATTCAATCATAAATATTTGTATCACAACTTAAATAACATGAATCATGGTTGGACTAAGGAAAACTCATTTTCTTTGACCTAAGCACTCAAATAACAAAACTAGTAGGTGAAATAAAGTTATTTTGAGCATTCTCCAAAAGGATATGAATATTTGGTTTAGAGTAGTAATTCTCAATTAAGATGTCTATGAACTTTGAAATGTACATGTAAGTTCATAACAATATAGTTCTTGTGTCTAACAATTTTTTTGTACAAGAGTTAAAATATTAATAAACAAAAATTAATGACCTATGAATAGTCTCAATTGGTGGTATAAGTCTACATCCAACTTTAATTAAAATCACAAAGTGAGAAATCACCTTGGCATGTTTGAAAATCAAAGATAGTTTGTAAGATCAATTTAACTTTATTCATGCATTAGTTACTTAACAAAACTCGATATTTATATCTGGATACATTCACTAACTAGAATTTAGTCATAAGATATCTTGATAATTTTATCAAACAATACTACCTAAAATGAACATAGTTATAGTGTGAAGCATTATCTAATATAATTATTCCATAACTCAATTCAATAATCTAAATATGGTTGATTTACTAATGATAAGTATCATTCAAGGTAGCATCAAAATTTTCAAGCATGATCCTAAATCTTTGAAATCAATGCATGGATAAAATTTTGAATGTAATTCCCCAAGCCGACATGCTCAAAACAAAACTTGACGAAACAATTTTTTTGAAACACTAACAACAATGTCGATAATGCAACAATTAAATGTTGCACTTGCACAACAACGTCCACACAAGTGTCACATGAAAACAACAACAAAACAAAAAATACAACAAGATAACCTCACCATTGCATAAGAAAGGTGGAAACATCAGAATACTAACCAAACATGGGCTAAATCCATCACGATGAACATACAAGAGAGAGAGAGGATGTAACACCTACCTAATGATCAATTACTAAACCGCGATCACATTATCTTGCAACACCACACTAGGATGGGATGAGGGAATCATCAACCTCCAATCCATACCTAGACACACTAAAAAACTCTAAACATAAGGGAAAACCTTCACAAGAAGTTTCCTAACTAAGAGGCACAAACTCTCCACTAACCATAATGACAAAAAGTTACATCTAAACAACCACATGCTTCCCAAGACATCATGTCACAATGTGACATCACACAAGCAAACACATACTGATACACAACACCCCATGACCTATGATAAATTTTGACGACACCAACAATGCCAACCATGAAGTATTACAACCTTCCGAAGTCTTCACAAGACTAGATGCATATTCTTCTAAGTTTGACAATCGGGCAACTTCAGAAGAAGGCACACAAAATGAGGCAAGAGAAGCCGCAAGTCCACAAAAAAAACATATAATAACATGTTAAAATAATAATAGACCCATGGGACTATGAGTAATAACTTCCATTTACATGGTTTTCCCATATGAGGCTCTAAAACAAAGAATAAACATGAAGGAATGTTGTCTTCACATCCATCTATTCCACTTCTAAATCATATGCTGCTACAAGTGATAACAAGAACCAGATAGATGGAAGCTTTGCAACAGGATAAAATATCTCACCATTATCAATTCACTCCACCTGTGAAAAACCCTTAGCGACCAACCATTCCTTATGCTTCTCAACACTGCCATCAGGACCACACTTTTTCTTGTACACCCATTTACAACCAATAGGTTTGCGTCCAACAGGAAAAGGTTCCAAATCCCAAGTCTTGTTTTTCTTTAAAGAATCCATCTCCTTGTCCATGGCTTCCATCTAGGAATCTACATCACTCATACCCATAGCCTCTCTAATAGTCCTAGGCTCATCAGTGTTAGCAATGAAAACAAAAATGGAACTGGAATCCAATAATGAATAACCAAACCTTTATGATTGACACCTAACTCACGTAGACCTCCTCAAAGGCTGAGGTTGAGGTTATTCTTTTTCTTCAGAACTTTCAAAGCTGATGGATCTCTCCTCATCATTAGGTCCAATAGGAGTGTGTAGTTCATCTTTTTTTGGAGTAGGTGGAATTTGAACTACCTCCTTCTATTTCTCCTCTTTCTCTAGCTGCAACTCAACAGTGGAAGGTTTCATTTCTTTGAAAATCACACTTCTATTGTAGAGAACCTTCTAAGATTTTGGATTCCAAAGCTTGTACCCTTTCACACCAACACCATAGTTGATAAAGATACACTTAACTTCCTTGTTCTCCAACTTTGACCTCTTCTCAATTGGAAGATGAGTGTAAGCTTCACAACCAAATACTTTGAGATGTCTCATCGAAGGATTTTTACCAGACCATGCCTCCATGGGTGTCTTTCCAAAAAGAGCTGATGTAGGAGATCTATTGATCAAATAACATGCAGTGTCTACTGCTTTAGCCTAGAACTTATGCTCAAGGCTAGCACCACTCAACATAATCGTAGCCCTCTCCATCAATGTCTTGTTCATCCTCTCTATAACTCCATTTTATTGTGGAGTGTATGGATTTTTCTTTTGTCTCTCAATCTCGTACTCTTTATAGAACTTGTTGAACTTTGTTAAAAAAAACTCACCACCATTTTCAATCCTCAAACACTTAATCTTTCTACTAGTATGATTTTCTACCAAGGCCTTAAACTCCTTAAACTGACTAAAGGCTTCAGCTTTACTTCTGAGAAAGTAAGCAAATGTTCTTCTACTATAATCATCTATGCAAGAAACAAAATATACAAATTTTGATAACAAAGGAACATTCATAGGACCAAAAAAATATGAATGAACATAGTCTGAAATCCCAGAAGACTTGTGAGAACTAGAGTAAAAAGAAACACAGTGTTGTTTTCCATAAACACAATGTTTGTAAAATTCAAACTCGAGATTACAATCATCAAGGCCTTCAATAAGGCTCTTATTCTTCAAGGTTCTAAGATCCTTCTCACCAATGTGATCAAGTGGTTGGTTCCATAACATTGTCTTCTTTGTAGGAAGCTTCATTTCCATGGAATGAGAAACCTTAGGTACCCAAAATGCATGACCATCAGATGTAGCTACAACAAACTTCTTCTCTGCATGATCTGATGGCGAGGATGAAGAATTCAAAGGTCTCTTCTTTAGTATGTCATAAGAAATATTGCACTATATTGAGCATGCATCCAGCTTGTACAAAGTGCCAACTCAAACACCTTTAGCCAACACCATAGCTCCTCTCATCATCTTGTATCCTCCACTAGAGAAAACAACTTGCACTCCTGAATCATTTAGTTTACTCACATAAAATAGGTTTCATTCCAAACTCAGGATATGCAAGACACCATCAATCCCCTTCACTCTTCCATCAATAAATTTGATTTTGACTCTTCCACGACCAACTCTCTTCAGGTGAGATTCATCACCTAGGTACACCTTCTCACCATTGTACTCTTCATACTTTAAAAACCAACCTCTATGAGAGGTCATGTGAAAGGATGCACCTAAATCTATTAACTGCACATCTTCTGATGCATGGGTTTCCAAGGATGCAAAAAATGCTTCTGCTTCATCTTGAGATGATTTGTCAAATTTGGGATCAGAGAAAGACTTTTTTTTCTTCTTCTTCTCCCTCTTACAGTCTTTCCAAAAATGACCAGTTTTGCCATAGTTGCAACATTTTTCCTTGAACTTCTTACAAGGAGACTTAGATATCCTTGGAGACTTTTAATTTTATTTATTATCCTTCTTTTTTCCTTTCTCCTTTGGTCTTCCACAAACAACAAGGGCTTCCTTAGCCATCTTAGAATATTTTCTCCACATCTCTTCAGATAACAATGAAGAAACCACCTCATCCATCTTGAAAGTGGTTGTTTTTCTTCCAATAGCCATCACTAGGTGATCCCATGAGTCTGACAAAGAACACAATAGGAGTATGCAATGGTCTTGTTCGTCAATCTTGTCTCTAATGGAACCCAATTGAGAAATCAACATGTTAAAAAGAATTCAGATGGTTTTCCATGGATCCTCTATCTTCCATCTTCAGGCCCGAATACATCTTCTTTCTCAAGAATATCTTGTTTACCAAGGATTTATCCTGATAAACATCTCCAAGTTTCTTCCACAAAGAATTAGAGGTCTTCTCTTCATGAACATTTAGGAGAACATAATCAACCAAATAGAGTCTAATGATATCCTTGGATTTTCAATCCATGAGATCCCAGTCTTCTTGGTTCATGCTCATTGGTCTGGTTCTAGAAATTGTAAGCAAAAGATCACAATCTACAAGTATGTCTTCAATCTTCAACTTCCAAAGCTCAAATTTACCATTGTTAAACTTCTCCATCTCAATCCTCCTACATGTTTTTGTCATCTCTTGCTTGCAACAAGGTCACAAAATGCACTTCTGCAAAACTCCCACTAAAACAAAGATCAACTCAAAAAATCCTTCTAACCCAACAAAGGAATCGAGGCTAGCCAGACTCTAATACCAACTGAAAGGAATCTGAGTGAACGGAAACAACTTCCTACACTAATCTAAGTAGGGAAGAGTTACAATTTTTTTTTACAAACACCTTATACAGTTATAGAAAGAGATTCACATAGAAAGAATAAGATAGAACAACAAATACACATAAAATAATGACACCAAATATACGTGGGGAAAACCATTTTGGGTAAAAAAATCCCACCCTCCAAAAGCATAGTACTTTTGTATTACTTCAAATAAGAATTACAATGCAACTTCAAGTACAAAGCTTCTTCAACAACTGTTTCGTATCAAACACCTGTTCTGGAGTGAATTCAACAACACTTCATTACCTGCAAACAAACTATGCATTCTATAATGCAAGGCATACAATCTATAGAGAGATACAAGCTAGAAGAAGCATCTAAAAGAGGATGGGCGTCCAAATCTACATGCCACAATATCCCATGCCATAGACATGCATTTGGACACTTGTACAATATTCCCTTACACCTCTTGTAGACACAAAAAATATACCAATTGATTTCATACACCTGATCCTGATTTTACTATCACAGCTTCATCCTGAATCATCCCCTTCTCTAAATCATTTAATTAAATAATATTTATTTCATTAAATTTATCACATTTCATCTCTTAATTAAATAAATCAAATTTATCTGATTAAGTCAGTTCCTCCTATTAATTAAATAAATCATTTTTGTTTAATTAATCCTAACATCCTCTTTTAATTGAATAATTAACCTTATTTGATTAAATCATCGCAGTCTCTTTGTTAACTAAATAAATCAATTTTATTTAATTAATCCCTAAAGTATTTCTATTAAATTAAATAAATTAACCTTTATTTAATTTAATCTAACATCATTCCCCTTTAATTAAAAAAATCAAAATCTTTATTTAATTAAGTCAAAATCATATTCCTCTCAACTTTGATTTTAAATCAACCCAAAAATATAAATCAAGTTGTCACATCAACTAATCTCTCTTTAAATTAATCAAATCATGATTAATCTTAATCTCAACCCATCACATCCTCTAGCTTTTGCAACTTGCACTGTAAGAAAATCATTTAATTAATTTATTAAATCCTCTAATTTCCCTCAACATGGCATCAAAAGGGAATATTCTTCTAAATTTGAAAATCCCTCCAAATGGGATTTTCCCTTCCAACAAAGCATTTAACTCCTCTTACATGTCCTTGTGCATTGAGCCAAGTGGCATTTAGGTCATTTTCTTCCCCCTTCAACATGTCATTTCACAAATTTGAAATTCCACCTAATATCATAAAATAGGCACATTCATCAAAATGTGCTGAACCTTCCTCCATTCACATCTTGACAAGTGGCACTTGGCCATTAGATATTGATTAATCCCACATTCATCCATTTTGCCTCTTCTTCTCTCAATCTCTTCTATAAATAGAAGGTCTCTTTACTAATTTTGGATCCACAATCTTTGCCATTTGCATCTACAATTTCATGCAAACTAATAATCTTTAGATTTTGAACTTTTCTCATCCATCATTCATCCATTTTCAAGTTTTATAGCTAGGTAATGCAAGATTTTCTCCAAGGAATCATCAAATCTTCATCAAGTCATCACAAAGTTTACAAGGGATTGGGAAAGGGCCATTTTCCACACCAAAATGACACCAATTCCCCCATGGGATTGAGAGTTTGCATGCTTTAATAGGATTTACTTGCTTTCTTTGTTGTGTTTTTCATCTATTTCCTATTTTGAGCATTGTAAATGAATTGCATGGGGAATCTTAGTTCTAACTTGCATATGTGACCAACATTGTGTTTGTTCTTTGTG
Organism: Sequoia sempervirens; assembly: GCA_007258455.2. Classification (NCBI taxonomy): domain Eukaryota; kingdom Viridiplantae; phylum Streptophyta; class Pinopsida; order Cupressales; family Cupressaceae; genus Sequoia; species Sequoia sempervirens. Next base: position 9,097 of record VDFB02328486.1, read on the forward strand.
TTTGTGCAGGTCTAGGATTGGGGTTCACATTTTGGTGCTAGAAGGAGGGCAAACTTGAATATTTCAACATGTTTTTCTCAAAAAATTCCATGGTTTTTTGTTAACTTTTGTGTCTATAGGAAATTGCACTGCTATCAGTCCAACGGTGCCATACATCAATGCTGACCAGTCTAGCAATGCCATACAATGATGTTGAAAACTCTAAACTCCGCCACTGAGGTCTTCCTGCCCAAAAATTCAAATTTTCAAACTTCGACGCTGGGCCATTTCTCTATCACTAGGTTCCCAAATTTCAAACAACGTCGCAATTGCACTCTTTGTCCCTACTGAAGAGCACCGCTGTCAGTCCTAGTGGCGCCATATAGCATCATTGACCTCTTCAAACTGTGACACATATGTGAGTTGCGTCGCTGGGGTGGGGTAAAAAGTTAAATTTCAAGTTATTTTTGACATGTGCCTTTTTTCCTTTGATTATTTTGAGCTATTAACCTATTTTTTGCCTTTGTGTTTCTTGGACTAATCAATTTTTGCAGGTGGAGTCAAGAGAGGAGCAAGGAGAAGTTTGAATTATAACATCATTTCTTTATTGTATCAAGTGTTTTTAAACACTTTTGGGAGAAATTATAATCCCTCTCCTAAGGATTTTCTATCTTTCATGTTGTTAGGACTCAATAGATTTCAATTTGGGTTTAAAAAGCAAGACAAAAGGATTAAAAAGAACCTTAGACAACTTACTAGATTTTTTTTAAAGTTTAACAATTGAACAAACAAGTATTGAGGAAATTGAGAACCCCACTGTGCCCAAATTATCTCTGGGCGAGTCTAAAGGCCCTGTTAAAAAGAATCACCCAGTCCTTGCTGATAAACCCAAACCTCATAAAAAGCTCAAAGGTATTGAGGGTACTTCCCAAGCCAGTGTGACAATTAGCTTATGTGACCTTAAGTCTACTCCTGCTAGGACTCCTAGTAAACCTTGTCTGAAGAAGAAGGGTAAGGAGGAGAAGGTGCCTCTAAATAAAGGGAAGCATGTTTTTAGCAAGGATTCCTTAGGTGATATGGTGGTGGCGAAAACTGTGGTTACTGGCAGTGATGCAATTATAAGACATTTGGGAAGGCTTGCTAAGAACAAAAATAAAATGCAGGTTAGAGACCTGGACATAGAGGAGGAGTTTTTGGATAGCAAGGATAGCTGTGTTGATGTGGTGTTAGAGGATGAGCTTGGTGAGAAAGTCAGAGGGCCCTCTTCACTTCCTGACTCGGGTGGTGATCTAGTGGAGGTTTCGGCCTCCCACTCTTCAGAGCCATTGGGGATGGAGCAGAATGTTCCTGAGTACACTATGCATGGTGGGGAGGAGGTTGGTGTGCTGAAAGAGATATTGGACATCTTGGACAAAAAATTGTATGGGTTGACTCAATTCACGGTCAAGATGATCCACTGTGTCACTAGTACCTTGTCGGCTGCTATGAAGGAAGAGATGGAGTTGAAAAAGACCAAGGACCACCTGGATTGGGTTGGGGATGATATAGTTCAGCTGTTGTTGAAGAACTGGGAAAGAGTTAGCTAATCTGTTGTTGGTTTGTTGTTGGTCTAGTGCATTGTTGATCTGCGTCCTGTTTTGGTTATGTTTTTTGGTATTTAAGTCTATTTAATGTTTTGTTGTTCTGGAACTTTCTGGCCCTTGGGGCTCTTCGTGTAGGGTACAACACCCTATAAATTCTACTTATCATATCAAAAACAATTGAACAATCAACTTTCATATTTCCTTTTAGTGCTTAAAAGGAATTCATTCTTGCTTTGAAAGGATTAAAATGAACCTGTGCTTCTATGTTTTGTAATCACCTACCCAAAGTAATATCATCTAAAAGACATATGCGATTCTCTCATGCCTCATGACAATCTTGAGAATCAAAAGGATTTTTGTGATATTAAGTTGTGTAAGTGATTTCCTCCACACTTCATTTGGGTTCTTAAAATTGGACAGAACTTGCGAGTGAGAGTGGAATATATCGTGTGTGTTCTCTTTGTTTCTCAACAAAGATCGATTGAACTACAGATGTGTTTTCTTGATGTTGTTTTATCTTAGAGGGTCTTCCTTGTGGGAAAAAGTAATCACCCAAGGGAACGACCCAACTGGGAACACGCTAAAGCCAAGCAACTTCCAACTGATATATAAGTGTGGGTACTTGAGGAAAGGCAAGTATCACAAGGATTGTTCCAACAAGAAGGGTAGCAATGGTCTCTTTCCACATGGATGATCCCCCACGAATGAAATGCCCCTACTAGGAGCTTTGTTTAGAAAGGCCAAAATCCTTGATCTATTTGTTGGTGCAAGAACGATTGTTCTGAAGCTGCCCCACATTTTTACGGCTCTTAGTAGAGATGAGAAGTATGCCATGGGAGTTTCATGGGTATTAATGCTTGGATGACCCGAGAAGTGTGTGATGTGGAGGGGAGCCAATGTGGTCAAGCATCTAATCATCCCCTAAGAGTAGGCGTAGATGGTTTTATCCAAGTGGGTATTCAACAAATATTTTCTTTTCATCCATAGGGTTGTGCATGTTCTTGGCATCAAAACACTTTTCTTGAAGCAAAAACATTGGGAAAACAAATGTTCAACATGAAAATTAAATTTCAAACCCTTTCGGAAGCAAATACCTTTGACAAAATTTAAGTGCTATTGCTTACCCTAGGGATTCTATCCTTAGAGGTTTCTAAGAATTTGGATTAAAAACATCTCAATTTGCTCACTAAAGTCAACAATAGGAAAAAATTTCCTTGATTTCCTTGATTTCCACATAAAGCACTTTGTGGGATGATAAGAAGTTAGGACATTAGACATCTAGTTTGAAAATCTAATCAAGAATTTTTTGTGGTAAAATGGAGTCATTAAGCAAAGCTAAAGAACAATTGAACCCCACAAATGTGTCCTTCCAAATGATTTCCCGAAAGATCAAGATTCGAAAACCAAAATCCAAAGGTCTTAGTCAAAAAGCCTGCAAGAAAAGGTTGTCTATTCTTTACAAATTCAGAGAAAGATTGACCTTCAATTATTACAAACGTGCATCAAGGAACAATCTAAATTTGTATTCATTTTACTATTGTCAAAATCCAAGTCTCTTTCAAAAGTTTGAGTATCTCACATAGGAAGTATTGCATGTAGTGCCCTCCATTTTGCGTTGGCTCTGTAATGCACTTCAACTCGTTGTGAGGTCAAGTATTGTTGGACTTTGAGTGTATTTGATTTATTCTGCTCGATAAATGTTTTTGATCAAATTATGACATTTAAATGGGATTATAAAGTTAAAAGGTATAGTGGTTAATTAAAAGAAAATAAATAATTAGATAAATTAGTAAAGAATTATTAATAAATAAATTAATTAATTGTTTTTGTGAAAAGCATTCTTTTAACGATAATTGATAATAATTAATAATTTTCTTGTTGCCCCAAGGTAATTATCCCAATGGCGTAAAAGGGTAAATATTATTGCCAATAGATTTTAACTGATTAGCATGATTTGAAATAAAAGTTATGATACTTTTGTGTTTTGGCAAATAAAATATTATTAATGGTTAAACCGAATTAAATAAATCAAACTTGAATATTATAATTAAATAAATAATAAACATGCAATAAATATTATTTTGAAATTCAAGTTCGGTTATGGGGAAGGTGAAAAGTCATTCGGTGGTTGGGAATCGGTTCTTGATTTATAACTAACCAAGAAAGAACTTAAAAGGGGAAAAGCAATGCATCCGGAAGGGGAGGCTGGCACAAAGAAGATTAAAATTCCACAAGCAGCCAAGCGTAGATTCAGGCTTGAATGGTATGTCGTTTCTTTCAACCCCTTTAATAATCTCACATTTTGTTTTCTTCAACTGCCCTTGTTTATTTTCGTTGGAAATCGTGAATAAAAAAAATAATAATAAATAAATAAAATAAAATAAAAATCCATTTTTATGACTTCTCCTTGAGCATTTGGTTTATGAATGCAAGCAATAAAGAACACATGAGACTAACATCTTTTGTTGGGTGTCTAATTTTTCTCAATCCGAATTCTTTTGGAATCTATGTTTGTTTCGTTAGGATTTCCTCTGATCTTAAGGCTATATTGTGTGCCTATTTCCCTGCGCCAGGTCCCCTGTTTCTGAATTGTGTTTATCATGCATTGGCATTGTTGGTATCGATGGTTCTCTCTGTTAACCTTAGAATTGATTGTCTGGTAATTTCTTACTAGACTTATTTGTCTTTTCTATGATTATGTTGCCAGTCGGTTGCAAGCAAATCGTAGTACCTTATAAACTGCTCGCATTTTGTTTCCCTTTTTGCTGCAAATTCCTCCTTACCTTGTGCTCGGCGGCTGGTTGGTTATTGAATGTAGAGTGAGTGCGTATTGAATCTAAATGTTGATTCCTAATGTTTTGTGTTTGCAACGTTGCGTGTTGAGCATATCAAGAATTTGATGTTATTTATTTAAATACATATTGCAATTGCATATAAGGGATTTAGTGACCGGTGTAGTTCTCTCTGCCGCAACAGATATTGAATCTGCCTCTGTCAATCCTTGCCTTGAACATGTTGTTAAGTCTTGGGCACGTCTCTGGAAACTTAGCTCTAAACTGTAATGCGTTGGTTCAAAACAGAAATGTTGCACATTATTCCTCTTACTCTTAAGTCGCGTATTGCACCTCACCTTTCTCCTTCCTTTCAAACTAGTGAATAACATTTTGGATTTGATAACAATGCAAGTAGATGGCGGTATTCCAAACTCCAATATTCACTTTCTGATATACTTGGCAACCTGTCACAGCCGCAACGCTTGAACATGGTAGGGTGTATAGATTTAAATAAACTCTCTCAGATTTTATTATCAAAACCCCAAATGTGATGCGCAAGACTGTGGCTTCTCACGTTTTTGCAACCGTAACCATCTCGAACATGGAGGAAGCTTGGTTCGGGTGTCTTCTCTAATATCGTCGATGAGAAAATTGTTCAAGTGAAGAAATTGAGGACCAATGAGCAGATTATTTAATTCTCTTGGTCTGCACAATGTTTCAAACCTTTGCCAATTACCTCCGTTCAGTTGAAGCTAAGAGAAATTGATGTTATTGGATACAGTGCTTAGATGAGCTCCTTCACACAGTCTGGTAATCTAAATTTGTAAATCTCCTTGGAACCATAGGCAAACCCAGCACAGCTGCAACCTCAGACGTGCAAAAGTGTAGTAAATTAAATAGTCTCACTGAAACCATTGGCAACCCGTCATAACTACAACTTTTCATCTTGCAAAGTGTAGTAAATTAACTAATCTCTGTGATTGCTGTTTGTAACCTGTCGCAACCGCAGCCCTTGAACAAAATAGGAAGTTTAAAAGTTTAAATGGCCTCCTTGATTCTGTTGACAATCTATCATTGATGCAACACTCAAACATAGAAGGGTGTAAAAGTTAAAATAGCACCCCTAATTCTCTGCGCCTATCCTGCAATCATCTTTGAAGTTTCTTGGGCTTTTCACTAAATTCAAGCTGCGCCCTACCTGCCGCCCTTTCGCCTTGGAATGAGTTCTTATTGAGGCATCTTTTCAGTAGTTCATCGCGTCCAGTCATTGAGCGTCTGTTGTTTCCTTTGCAGCATGTTTGGAGTTTAGGTTTCAAGATTTTGGGCATAGATAATTTAAATTATAATTCCACTATAATATAATGTATATCGATTGACTTAGGGATTCTTTTCTATCATAAGATTTAAATGGATTGGATATTGATGATGTTTATTGCTATTGTGTGATTATATATATATAGATTATATAAATTGTTTGTTACGAATACATTTTTATTGATAATTGGATATATGTGTATAATTGTATCATGTTATATGAAGATAAATAGTAAAGGATTGGTCACTGGGTGAAGTAATAAAATGTTACAGAGAATTGTAATTAGATAGTTGATTTGTAAATAAATTATTTAATTCGCTTTAGAAAATGAATTGGGTAAATAATTAAAATTGAAAATTAGGGGCACTTAGAATTTGACGCAAATGTTAATATTGATTATTTTCTCAGTTAGGGTGATTGTTGTTTATGGGTAATTACTTCAATTTATATAATTAATTATTGCATTCTTACTATTGTTTCATGACATAAAAATTACTAATGATAGGCAATGTTATTTCAAGTAGAGCAACGATATGTCTTTTCAAGCAAGAATGAGATAAATGGTGAATGTAATCAATTGGAATATATTTGTTTTAATCTATGTTTGGAATAGTATATTTGTAGTGTAGTGTTCATGAGATTAGTTATCTTTTTAGAACACAATTAGAGTATTAATTGGCTCATTATATTTATATAAATGTATATAGTCATAGGAATGGTTATAAATCCTAAATTGGAATAAAAGAAAATAGTAGTAATAATAAGAAGAATAAAAAAAATTATAATGATGTGAAATATAAATAAAAGTTTAAAAATATTTTATATAACTACATAATAAGTGCATAATTATAATGTAAGTTGATTTGTTTTGAGAGTACCCTAAAAAGGATATTTGAATGGTAATTAAAGGAGAAATTTTTTTTAAGGGTAAATATACGTTTGGATAGCTTTAGGCTCCTTTCAATCAAATGTCTTGTTTTGGATAAGATAAATAGAATGTTTCTTTTGTTACTATTAGTGGTTAAATTTATCCGTGAATGTTTGTAGTATATTAGGAGTCTACACTTGGTAGTTGTCATAGTAGAATAGTAGTTTTTAAAAAAATGTATATATATTTGTGGTTGGGACATAAGTTGTATTTTGTTAGTTATTTAATCTTATGGTTGCGATAAATTGATTAATCAAGGGAGTAATGTGTAGAAGGGAAATAGTATATTGATCCTTTGGGAGTTTGGTTTATGGTTGTATTTGGTAGTCTTATAATTGGTGGTTGTAATAACTATTTCATTGAGGAATTGTGTATGCTAGAATTAATCGTTATTTTTAGTCATGGTTAAATATTGATGTAAACTTTATTTTGTCTTCATTCTGGTAGTTTTATAAACTTGCATAAACGTTGAAATAAATTGTTCTTGAATTGAGACTTCTTTTCTAATTAAATTCTCTTGGATTGTTGATTAGGGGATAACTTTATGATGATCCGAGTTTCTAATAAATGTTGTCTTATATGGATACTTATTTAGAACCTTGAGATTGTAATTGTTTTGAGTAGGTTGGTTTCTTTTAATTGGGAATGTGATTAGGTAGTTGTTATCATTATCCTGTTGTTAGTTATATGAATGTAATTTTTGTGCCACCATAAGGGGTTCTTGTGAAGAGAAAATTGAGGTCTCTCGTGGAACATCTAGTTGGTGGCTTTTGGATATTGAGCGATTTTGTTGATGTGTGGATTGCATTTTTTATTTTGCTGGGGGTTGACAGAGCTTTCTTTGTGTGGTTTTATGGATTCTTTCGATGTGACTTTTCGTGAGTTGATTTTGAGTTGGGAATGTTCTCTCAATTAATGTATGTTGCTATTCGTTGGGAACCAGTATGTGTTCTTTTGTTCTTTACCTAAGTGGCAAATTGGTTAATGTTAACTTTGTCATGATTGATGGTTCTACTTGATGAGTCAAATTGAAAGGTTCTTTGAAGTATGGGTATTCCGAGAGGAGAAAATAGAGGTTTCCCTTGGATTCCCGATTTAGTTCGTATCAAAGTTGTTGGTGTTGTTGAATGGAGTTGTGGATCTTATTTTGGTGTATTTGCTCATTATATTTGAATTGAAAATAGTTCTTCAAGGTTTTGCTTTTATTGCTGTCAGTTCCTTGATGGGGAAACCCTAGTGTAACTTTTTGTGAATCTTCCAGAGGTTTATTTTTATTGTTGGTTAATGTTTCTCCTTTTATGTGCCTTGATGTGGCAAGTGCCTTGATTTTTGGAATTTTAAAGGGTTGTACATGAATCGTTGAGATTTTGATTATGTATTTATGGCAAGATGGGTAATGCCTTGCATGCTTCTCTGTTGTGATCTAATGTACTTGTTATGTTGTACAACCCTTGGATTTGGTTTTTTATGTTTTGAGTGTCTAGAGTGGGAGTGGCTCTAAGTGGGTGGTCGGCGCACAAAGGGGCGCCAGGATAGCCCTCGTTAGAGTGAAATTAAAAAGTGATAATTTAAATAATTAATTAGGGGGTGGGTAGAATCACATTAAAAAGATAATTGATGCCTCATCCACCTTTTAGTGCTACCACAGACTAAAGGGGATTGAGAAGGCCGTGGTTGGCATGTTCGTTGCCTTGTCTTCGTGAAGGGTAACGGATCCGCATGAGCAACCCTATGGAGCGGCGCCTTGAGACAGGTAGTCTGGATAACCATAGATGGAGGCGGCTCCTAGCGCTCGGTTTTGTCTGGATAATTCGTCAGTAGACGGAGGCGGCGCCTTGCGTTAGTAGTAGTCTGGATAATCCATGTAAGCCATGCGATGACACTCTCCTCTAACACTCCTTATTATGTTGCTTCTTTGGAAACCCTCTGGAAGTGGTTCTTTGTCTTGAACTGATGAAACATAGTTGTTTTGAATTGATTTATGGTTTACCCTATTTGATCTTTGGTGTATTCTTTGGTCTTGTATAAATCTTGTGGATGTTGGGTTTTGACCTTGTACTCTTATGGTACTGTGATATGATGTTATTGTATTGTGTCATTGTGATTCAGAATTGTGTTACGTTTATTAATTCAGTTTGATTTGAAAGTGTTTTATGATCTTCCTTTGGTTCCTTGTTTACTGGCTATTGCCTTGAATTATGTGATGAGATTTATGACTCTTGGATGTGGTTGATTATGTCATTGTAATTCCTGAGTGTTATGATACTTTTGTATGACGCTGAGTCTTGTGGTTCTCTGTTGGATGTTCTTGGTTGAGGTCTCTTTCTTGTTAGCTCCTAGCACGGGGGGTGGGTCTTCGGACTCACATGGTCGGGTGGAACGTGCTAAGCACCCCATTGGGTCCCCAGTCGAGGATCGAGAGGTGCGGATTGGTGCTATTGCAGCGACTCCAGAGTTGTATTTGTCTTGGAGCTTGTTTTGATGCTAGTATTCATCTATTCATTTGTATCATGGTATCTTGTGTATGGTTTCCAGTCATATTTGGAACACTCTTGTATCATTGTACTTCTTAAACATTGTACTGTAATGAAATGTTAAACTTGGTGTGGATATTGACCATGGTAGTTGTTATCCAATGTGTTATGTAATCATGCATATGCTGTATTTATGTGCAGATGGCTTCTTATCAATGAATTTTCATGTATGTGTTATATTTGTTATTGTTAATGATTATATCTTTGGATTTTATTCTTTATTGATGTTGTATGGATCTAAGTTGCGTAATGACTCTTCGTGTACCTCAAAGGATGTTTGTGTTAGTGAGTTTACTTAAATGAAATTCATGTTATGACTTAATGTGTATTACATGTATGTTATGTGCATTTAAAAAAAAAAATTGTGCGGTATTTATTGTGTTGTTGTCCTTTGGGGTTCATGCGATACATTGCATATGTTCTTCAAAACCGAGGTCTTGAAAACTAAGTCTTTTTAGGTTCATCTTAGGATCAAATGAAAACTTTCATCCATCCCTCAAACATCAATCCAAAAATCATCTCACCATCAAGTCTTAGAAATCTTGAAAAAAAATCATTCATGCTAAACTTTGGGAAAATCCTCTTGAAATCAAAAATTAAAAAAAATTCAAATCATCTTGTTTGACTAGATGTGCGTAGATGCATTCTTCTCCACATATTTAAGTAAAATTATCAAATCCTTGTGGACAAGTCTATCCCTTGATAACATCCAAAATCTTGGGGTTTGTGAGTTCACTATCTAAAATCAAATCAAACCAAAATCATGATTTTTGGTTAGGTGTGTCTAGATGAATCCTTCTTACACACTTAGTCAAATTATCATCTTGTGTACAAGTTTACTCTCATACAACATCCAACCTCTTAGATTTTATGAGTTCACTATCCAAATCAAATCCAATCAAGCCAAAGTCAAGATCAAAATCAAATAAAAATAAAAATCCAAAGTCCTAAAGTTTAACATCTCCTTCAAGATTTCTCAAGAGTTCAATCATTCACATCACCCATCTTCCATTTATCTCATCATCACCCCTTTGATCCTTAAAATACTCCTAGATTTTCATTTTTTGTACCTAAAGTTAGATCAATCTGAAGAATTAGAGGTTCATCTCACACATTCTTGAAAATTGATCCCTATTTTATGGTGCAAACTAGATCACAACACAAGAAGAACATGGAAGCCAACAAAGAAACATCAACTTCGAGTGACTTAAGCCAAACCACTCTTGAAACAAATATCATTGGATCAAGCAATCCCCTAACTAATCTTCCTCTATCATCACAAAATCCTCAAGAGGAAGTTCAAGTAGAAGACATCACAAATAATGTCTCAGGGATGACGCAAGATGAAATCATTGAGATGGTCCAAAATCTTGAGACACATAGAATTGGCAATACCACGATGAGGCTCAATACCTCCCAATACATTCTTGAATTGGAAAAATAAGGGGCTAAACTCCCTTCTGACTTTGATTTGAGTACTCTTGTGGAGAAATCTCTTGAGGTTACACCATCGATTTCATTCACACCATCCTCATTCCAAAGCATCACTCAATCCATCCCACAAATCACATCATCCATTGCTCCAACTCAACCAATTGTCAACAAGGGGAGCATATTACTTCATGCACTAAAATCACACCACCTTTTGAACAACCAAGATTTAGATGCAAACACCATCTTGGGTCAATCTATCCCATTAAATTCACAACACCCATATGTCCTACTCACATTCCAAGATCCCAATGACCCGTAATCATCTTTTCATGCAACACCGGCATACCCTATCAACACAGAAACCTCTCTCTTTATGACCTCGCAAGGAGAAGGTGGATTATTCAGATCGAGGGGAATCTTTGACCCTTCATCATCATCATTTCCTCAAGGGAATACACCACCCATTTTTCCACCACTTCCACCTTTGACATTAGCATCCACACCACCCCTCAGTTTAGGGCTTCCCCCTTTACCAAACATCAATCAATAGAATCAAAGCAACCCCCCAATCATAAATCAAAACATCATGCCAAATCCTCCCATCTTTCCATCGATATCGCAACAACAGATGGCAATGATCCTGACAACACAAGAAATCATCACAACATCTCAAAACATGGTCTCCCAAGGGCCTATCACAATAATCCCACCATCCACTATACAAATCCCAATCATCACTACGACAACACCTATCATCATAACAATGAACACCATTATGAATTCGCCACCACCACTACCTCCAACATTGAACACATTCAATCAATATAGCCGCGTGTTGCAAGTAGCTCAACTAGCTTCCTATCAAAAGGCACTCCAACAAATTCAAAACCAACAAGCTACCCAAAAAGTGCAAGCGTAATTAGCTACACAACAAGCACAACAAGCACAACACGCTGCCCAAGCTCAAGCTTTGTTACAACAACAACAAGTTGCCCAAGCTGCCCAAGCTATGAAAGAAGCTCAAGCCGCCCAAACTACACAAGCAACCCAACAATCACAGGCTCAAGCTCAAGCCCAATATCAAGCTCAGCAAACATAAGTGTAGGCTCAATACTAGGCACAACTACAAGCAACCCAACAACAAGCATATCAGCAAGCCCTACAACAATACCAAGTGGAACAAGAAGTGGCATTACTAGCTCAAAAACAACACGACCAACAACAAGCATTGTTGGCACAACAATAGCAAGACCAACAACAAGCGTTGTTGGCACAACAAAAAATGTAGGCATATCAATAGGCCTTGATCGCATAGCAAAGCTTGCAAAAAACTCCCACCAACACATCCAACACTTCACCCATCAATCAAACACCCCGACCACTTCAAAACACATTCACTCCACAACCTGATTTACAAGACGATGTGACAACACCGATCAAATTTCTATAGCAGCAAGTGCTCAATCTCCAATCAAGAAAAACAACAAAGACGCCAAGAAACTTGTGTCCTTACCCTTTTGACAGAAGCCTTGCAATGGTACCATTTCCAAAGGGGTTTGAAATCCCTAAGTTCGACAAATATCATGGGATGGGAAACCATGAAGATCACATCAGGGAATTCCAAGTACATTGCATGGAGGTTTCATATGATGATACCTATCTGATGTGGCTATTCCCTAGAAGTTTGGCTAGTCCTACCATGGAGTGGTTCTCTCAACTTCCTTCTGGCATCAAAAAGTTCTGAGAAATCTTAGATGCATTCCTAAGAAATTATGCATTCAACATTGGTATGGATGTTAGTCAAGAGGAACTATCTGCTCTTAAACAAGGAAAGGGGGAATCATTCACTTCCTTCTTACAATGATGGTGATCCAAGGCCAACAGGAGCAAGTGGGCCATGCTAGAGGAACAACAAGTTTGCACCATCATTTTCAATCTTGAGAAAACCTTGGCCTTTCATATCAAGGTGCAAGGTATCACCATGTATGACCAATTGATCTCCAAGGCACTCAACCTTGAACGAGCCCTTATTGCACAAGGAGGTGCACCTGCATATCCAGAACATCAAGAAAACCAACCTTCCACCAGCTATAATGAAAAAACTCGCATGTGGGCGAGAAAAAAAAATGTCACCAATGATGGTGTGGTGGATGCCAAGGTCATAATCAGTGCTTTGAAACAAAACACCCAAACATATTAGCAACCGCAAAACAACAATCAAAACAACATGCAAGCAAATGTAGTATCACAAAAACTACCAAACAATCAAGGGGGACCACCTCCGCGAAACAAGTGTCCCCCCAAGCGAAAGTACACTACCCTTGGGGAATCAATCGAATCCATTATGAAGAAGCTGGTAAATGAAAATATCATCAAGATCCCCACATATGAGAACTACCAAGAGCCCCTTGTGAAACCACCATGGTACAATGAGAATCACCTTTGTGATTTTCAAAAAATCAAGGGGCACACAACCATCAGTTGTATGAGGTTAAAAAATATAATTCAAGACCTCATCAACGACAAGATCATAAATGTGGAACAACCAGCTGGAAACCAAGACCTTAAAATATACACAAATCCGATGTCGGATCATAACAACAGGAACAACAAAGGAAAATAAAAGTATGCCAATGTGAACCATGTGTACAATCATGTTGTCGCATCTCTGGATGAAATGTTCACTATTATTAACATCAAAGGAGCCAAAGCTTATTGTGGAGTCACCACATGTAGCGGCAAAATCACCATTGTTGGATCATCACAGCCACCAAGAGCATCCACCTCAAATCCAAAATTTATTCCCAGTGGTTAGAACATCTTAGACCAGTTGAAGAGAACCCCTACTCAAGTCTCCATCATGGAGTTACTAAAGGATATTGCCCACACATAGAATGATCCTTGAGGAATCATTGGCTTCATCCACCATCTCTGCGGATCTTGATGCCGAACAATTCCAAGCTATGGTCGAAAACATCATCACCTCAAATCTCCTCACATTCTCTAATCAAGATTTTCCTACCCAATCATCTCACAATCGTGCACTCCACCTTGAGGTCCTATTCCATAAGAACAAAGTCAAAAGAGTCTTGGTGGATGGGGGTGTAGGTCTAAACATTTATTCACTCAAACTAATAAAGAATCTGGGAATCTCAGAGGAATCCATTGAAAAAGGAAAGGGTATCATAATCAATGCTTACGATGATCAAGAAAGAGTGTCCCAAGGCACTATCCAACTCCCTATTCAAGTGGGGCCAGCCATCATGGAAACCACCTGCCAGGTCCTTGACCTTGATTTTCCTTACAACATTCTCCTGGGACATTTGTGGATCCATGGGATGCAAGAAGTTGCATCAAACTTCCACCAGTGTGTCAAGTTCACATATCAAAACCAAGAGGTCATGATTCATGGGGATCTCGAACCCTTTTCTTACTACAAGATCCTAGAAGCAAAATACTATAAAATCCCCAAATTGTTGAAGAACAATGAAGTTCCTTCAACTCTGCATATAGAACCAGCTACCTTGGCCTCCACTTCTAAGATAAAGACACCCATCATCCCTAATATCTCTAAAATCAAGGTCATTATCTAAGACAACGGGTGTGGGGATTATAAAATGAAGAAGGTGCTTTCGTTGTAGGAGAGTTACCTCAATCTCCTAGGTCCCATGGACAACCCCAACCAGCTGAAACATCATCCCAAACTTTCAGAGCCGACCCTTCTAGATTCAGAAGTTGGGGAGACCTAAGTCGAGAAATGGTGGATGAAAGAGATATATCAAGCTTGCTATACCAAGATGAAAGGCCCATGCCTAATCTACCCATGGATGAAAGCAACAAGGGACTACAAATGATGCTTAGTATGGGCTATGACAGAAACAAGAGGCTTGGAAAAAATTACAATGGTCTCCTATTACCAATCATTTCTGAGGTGCGCTTGAGAAATCTTGGCCTTGGATGTACCCCTTTGAGTGTGACCATATGTGGCTAAGGTCCCCCAGTTAAAGAAATCAAGACTCCCCCTCAGCTATCAACAACCCAACTTTGCTTACCCTTATCCACAGGCCGAGTTATAAATAACTTTACATTTGACATAACTGACGTCTATAGTAGTAGTGATGATGAGGAAGATGCCATAACTGATCTACCTATGCTTTTCAAAAATTCCTCTCTCCTCATGATTAGTACCATGTCATTTGAGTCAACTAGTCAAACCCATGAAATAAACCTAGTCTACCCCTAGCTCATCGATTACAACCAACGAGGACCACCGGTTCTAGACACATCTGAAAATGATGAGGCACTCTCAAAATTCATGGGACTACAAGATACTATACCATGCGAAGATCACAAGGCTGAATTTGACATCATATTGGACACACATGCCTATTACAGGGAAATGATTGAATCCTTTAGTCGCAAAAGTGAAAACTTGAGAATAATCTCTAGGCCTTTGAGTGAAAACCATGCTGTGGCACTCTCTAACTCAAAAATAGTAAAAATAAAGGATGTATCCGACAATGAAAGCCTCTTTGAGGTGCCGGAGGATGAAGGATTCAATCTTTCTCATAGTGCCATTCATTAGGAGAAGCTAGTGGTTCTGGTAGAAACATGCAATCCAGTTAACTTGGGAATAGAGAAGATACCACACATAACATTCTATGTAGAGTCTCTCTTAATAGAAGAACGAGAAGTCCTAGCTACATTCCTAAGAGAAAGAAAGGTTAACTTTGTATTGACCTATACCGACATGCTTGGGATTGATCGGGAGGTTGTGGCTCGTCACTTAGCAATATATCCTGAAGCAAAACCTGTGAGACACAAGCTAAGGAAAATGCATCCCCATATAGCTTTGGTGGTCAAAATGGAACTAAAAAGGCTCCTAGATGCAGGATTCATATGAACGATAGATTATCTAGAGTGGGTCTCTAATCTTGTACCTTTCTCAAAGCCCACTGGGGGCATTCGTATCTGTACATATTTCAGAGACTTAAACAAGGCATGTCCCAAGGATGAATTTCCACTTCCAAACATTGACATGATTATGGATATGACAGCAGGGCATGATATGTTATGCTTGATGGATGGATTCTCAGGATATAACCAAATCATGATAGAAAAAGAGGACCAACATAAAACAACCTTCACATGTCCATGGGGGACATATTGCTGGAATATGATGTCGTTTGGGCTAAAGAACACCGGAGCAACTTATTAGAGGGCCATGACACTAGTATTTCATGACATGATCTACAAGACTATGGAAGATTACGTGGATGATATATTGGCCAAGTCAAAGAAATGACAAGATCACATAGCAACATTGAGTGCCATCTTTGACAGACTTGAAAAGTATAAGGTCCGCTTAAATCCAAAAAAGTGTGTCTTTGGGTGCAATCAAGCAAACTCCTAGGGTACATTGTATCCATGAGAGGAATCGAGGTAGATCCAGCTAAGGTCAAGGAAATCCTTGAAATGGAGGCACCAAAAACTTTGAAGCAACTAAGAGGCCTACAAGGAAGACTCCAGTCAATCCACAGATTCATAGCACAACTGGCAGACAAGCAAATCTCGTACTCTCATCTACTCCACAAGAGGGTAGCATACTGATGGGATGACAAATGTGATCAGGCCTTCAACAAGATCAAGGAGTACTTACTCACATCACTAGTACTCATGCCACCTATTCCACATAAACCCTTGATCTTATACATATCAATAATAGTAGAGCTTATGGTGCCCTCTTAGCCCAGCATGATGAAACCGGGAAAGAAAGAGCCATCTATTACATTAGCTGAACAATGGTGGGGCATGAACTGAACTACACACCCATTGAAAAATCTTGCCTGGTAGTCGCCTTTGTAGCTCAAAATTTCATACATTATGTGCTAGCACACCAAATCAATCTCATTGGAAAAATAGACCCTCTTAAGTACTTGTTATCCAAAGCAACTCTCACAGGGCGGACAACAAAATGGGTTATGATCCTCACAAAGCATGATATCGAGTATGTGGAATGCAAGGCCATCAAAGGACAAGCAATCATAGATCAATTGGCAGAAGCACCCATATATGCAGAAAATCCACTTGTATCAGAATTCCCTAACAAATCAATCTTCAACTTGAGTGTGGTAGACCATTGGAAAATGTACTTTGATGGGTCCTATACACAACACGAGTTAGGAGTAGGGATTTTCTTCATCACTCCATAGGGAGATTGTATACCTAAATCATACAAGCTATCATTTCCATGCACAAATAACATCGCCGAGTATGAAGCTCTTGTCATAGGGATAAGAATTGTAGTGTAGTGGTAGATAATGGAACTTAAGGTATACAGGGACTCACAACTCATAATCAACCAGGTAAATGGGGAGTACCAAACAAAGGATGTCAAGCTGACTCCCTACAAGAAATTGGTGAGAATTCTTAAGGAGCCCTTCATTGATATCTCATTTGAGTAGCTACCAAGAGAAAATAACAGAGCGGCAGATGCCATGGCTACAATTAGATCACTCCTAGAAATCTCGCGCAACGTCCCAAAGCAAGAATTCCTCATAGAGTAGCTTCTCATGCCCACATTCGAGGTACCAGAATCTAAATTTGTGTGCAAAATTGTTGGTACCAGTGATCCCTGGTACCATGATATATACACTTATCTGAGAATAGGAGTCCTCCTCGCAGACATAACCCTGAACCTCAAAAGAGCCTTTGTCAAAAAAATTTCCTATT
This sequence comes from Sequoia sempervirens, assembly GCA_007258455.2. Classification (NCBI taxonomy): domain Eukaryota; kingdom Viridiplantae; phylum Streptophyta; class Pinopsida; order Cupressales; family Cupressaceae; genus Sequoia; species Sequoia sempervirens. The sequence continues at coordinate 26,376 of VDFB02328486.1, forward strand.
TTGTCATCCTAGGAGATACCCTTTACCGTAGAAACATTGAAGGGACCCTGTTATGCTGCCTAAACATTGAGGAAACCTTGACTGCTTTAACCGAAGTGCATACTGACATTTGTGGTTCACACTCGAGTGGAATGACCTTGGCTAAGAAATTGTTGAGGACAGGGTACTATTGGCCAACAATGGAAAGAGAAGCACATGACTATGTCAAAAGGTGTTTACAGTGTCAGTAGCATGGGGACTTCATCCATGCACCAACTCAAGAGCTTCATCTGATTGTCACACCATGGCCCTTTTCGTAGTGGGGGCTCGATATAGTTGGAAAAATTACCCCCACCTCATCCATCGGACATAAATTTATCATCACCACCACTGAGTATTTCACCAAATGGGTGGAAGCCATCCCCATGACCTACATTACTAGAAATAAGATATCCAAGTTCATCCTTAACTATTTAATATGTTGCTATGGTGTCCCCCAAGCCATTATCTCAGATAACAGAACACCTTTCAAGAATCAGGATGTTCGTGACCTTTGCTAAAAATTCATAATCCAACATCGCTTTTCCACTCCGTATTATCCCCAAGGAAATGACCAAGCAGAAGCCACCAACAAGACCATCCTGAAAAATCCTCAAGAAATCAGCTAATGACGCAAGTCATGACTGGCATCTACAACTAAATCTTGCCTTACGGGCCTACTGAACCAACATCCACACACCAATAGTTACCACCTCATTCTCCTTGGTCTATGGATCATAAGCCATTATCCCCATTGAGATCAAGCTCCCATCACTAAGAATATCACTATAGAATCTCATCACGAATGAGGAGTACCAGGTATCACGACTGAATGAATTGGAATTACTATATGAGCAGCATATGGATGCCTTAGACCATTTACAAGTCTACCAAAACTGACTCAAGCGGAGTTACAACAAGACGATCAGGAGTCAGACTTTCCAAGTTGGAGAGCTTGTGCTAAAGGAGAACCAAAAGAATATACCAAATCCAGAGAGCAAGGGTAAATTTTAACCTAATTGGTTGGGACCTTTCGTCATCACAGCAAGCTACAAGTTAGGGGCATATCAGTTATCAACTCTAGAAGGTGAGCCTATATAGGAGCCCATGAACAACTCTCATCTCAAAAAAATTTATGCCTGATCTTTCCAGGTATAAAACCCAAAATACAAAAAAAATAGAAAATGTCTTAAAAAAATGGTCACCCTGATGAAAACCTGGAAATCATGCGTCTTGGTGACAAAAAAAAAAAAGAAGCATAAAAATCCAAAAAAAATAGAAAAAGGATTAAAAACAGTAAAGAGAAAAATTGTCCTTTAGTGAAAATCACTCTGGTGGCGCTTTGGGCAAGTACCTTGGTGAAAACCTAGGGAAAATAAGTGCCTTGTGTAAATAAGCACTTTCCATCCACCAAGATCTTCATGACTCATTCTGCATCATCCATCCATTATGTTTTCATCATCCATCACATCCCATATCTCCATTTGTCATCCATCTGCATCCACATCATAGCTTGGTCTTATGTTTGTGTCATGATCCCTCCTAGTACTACTCGACCCATTTTCAAGGTTAGTTTGTCTTGCCTTTATCAGAGTAGTCTATTGCTTCACATTGGGGGAATGTTCTCATTGGATTGGATTCGTGTATATTCTTGAAGTCTTCCCAAAATTAGAAACTCCAAAAACATCAAAAAACATCCCAAAATCCAAAATATTCATAAAATCAGAAAATCCAAAAACATCCAAATCAAATCAAAAATCCAAAAATAGGTCAAAAAGTCAATCAAAAAGTCAAAAAAAGAATCATCTTGTCGAACCACGGGTGTCTGAGCTCTGAACGTAGGCAAGGTTGATCATTGATCTTCCCCTAAGACACTTATGTCAGTCTTTTAGGAGTTCGTCATAATAAACTGGCAATCCATTTGTTCATATCTCATCAATAATCGATTATGTGTCAGTCAAACTACGTGGTCTCTATGTGTATAACGTAGGCGAGGCTAATATTTTTATTATCCCTCGAGGCCCCTAAGATAGATCTTTAGGTTAGTCTCTTGGTCAAAATCTCATAAAACCCCAAAACATTTGAAATTTTGAAAATCAAAACATTGGAAAATATCAGAAAAAATACCAAAAAAAGCCTCAAAACATTTCAAAACTCCAAAAACATCCAAATATTTGAAAAAATCCATCCATCCCCATTTCATTTCACCCACAATAAACATCACTCATAATAAATCAATCATCACCTTCAACCTTTGTTAAAATAGTTAGAAACAAGTCTAGCAGCTTGAAAGTGAAAACTCAAACGTTAAAGTCTCAAGTCTAGGTCAGTAAGTAAACAAGTTGGTCAACTCTTTGTGTCAATAGCTTTTCATCTAATTAGTCCCAAATCAATCATCTAATAACATCATGTCCTAGGATGCATCCTTCCTACAATGGACATCAACATCAGGCATCACCGTAGTTTAGTCTTGGCTAGCGGTATTGAAGAACATTAGCTTGTTTGTTTACTTTGTCTTTGTCTTCTGACTTATCTTATTTGCGCTCATTTCAATGACTTCTAAATGATGTCCAAACAAAAGGATTTAGAGAGAAAGGAATGGGGAAAAAATCATTATCTTTTATCTGTTGTGCTTGTTGGATATTCTTGTAATATAACTTGGTCATATGTGCTTTGTTTGGGTGTAGGGAGGATTTTTTGGGTATCTTGTTGACCACATAGGAAGGCTCGCCTTCCTATGTTTTGGTCTGAGATGTTTGGAATATCTGAACTAAATTTTGAATAAGGTTCCATACACCAGGTGTGAACAAGAGTACTCCTATATGATTGTAGAGTCAAAGTCCATCACACTAGGTATAACACCATCCTGGTTCTTTATACCTTGATGCATCGTACCTATGGTTATTATCAAACATAAGGTAAATGGACCTTTTAAAGTCCCAATTCCTGGTAAACAAATCATCATCATCATCATCATCATCATCTAGTAACTTGTTGGATCCTCTTCTTTCTTCTATCCTCTTTTTGTGCTAACATGGTACCATGGCAGTTAATCACAAATCATCGCTAATGCATCCATCATGCATCCACAAACCATCAACATAATACATATAATATCATATCATATAGGAAACATCAATCATTTCGCATAAATTGAATTTCATTATTAATATAGATTGGTTATTCTAAGCATCTCATAAATCATACATTTGCATTCATAAAATAATCATCACATAAGCATTATTAACTCATATGATATGCATCATCATGTCATCCATAAATGCATCGCGATATCATAAGAGAGATTTTGGAAAGATTGCATCTCATACATTTTCTCATCATCATCCATTAGGAGCATAATATAGATCTGTTAGTCTAAGCATTTGCATGTCATAACATTTGCATTATCCATACATCACCATCAAAAGTACATAAGAAAAGATACTAAAAAAGAAATGCATCCATAAATCACTACATCACAACATCATACATACATTGCATTGCATCACATAAGATAGAATCATTGCATCACATATAGATCATCGCATATAGAAAGTAAAAACATCGATCCATAATGCATAAATAAAATAGAGCACATCTCATGATCAAATCATCTCATATCATATCATATATCATCAAAATAATACACTGTCATGGTACAAAATCGGGATCAAGTGTGTATATCAATCAGTACAATACAATCACCCACGGGGCTATCAAAAACGAGCTCGTGGATTGCAAAAAGAATCATGTCTCTGATAAAAAATGAGCTAGCCCTACTGGCTACTCCCCTCACCAGGCGGTATCTCTACCTGACCCTCTAGAGGCCTGTATCCTGTCTGTTGTGAATAGTATGGGACTTGTGCTGCCCAAGGCACAGCCTGATGGTAATGAACACGATAATAATTTGCCTCTCAGACGGCATCCCGATATGCCCGCAGGGACACTGTGCTCCTGGAGGAGGATGCAACCATACTCTCTAGCTGTTATCTCTGGCCCATCTCTGATGTGACCTGTAACTCTATAGCCTACTACTTCTGGATGGCCAGATCCCTCTCTGATATAAGGGTCAAGACCTATTGTCTTGCCTGATCTCACTCGGCTGTCAAGGTGGAAACCTGTACCTGTAACTACAAAATCTGGCCATCCCTGGGGTCCGGCTATGGTGGTGGTTGGATGGGTGGCTAGTCCTAGTGACCATCCCTTAGTGGGGTTTGTTGCCTGTCCTAGTCCTAATGACCGTCTCTGTGCTACTCGAGCTGCTGCTCTGGCTGTCATGGAGGTGTGCCACCTCCTCCTCTACCTCTGCCTTTTCTGTCGTCCCTGTTGCCATCTCCGTCTCCCTTGCCTGCTCGACCCCACCCATGCCCTGCACCTCGGCCTCTCTGTCTCCTCCTTAGAATCTGTGCACCCGACACTAGCAATCAAACTGGATGAAAAAACCAATCCCTGTAGGCCTCAGTCATCCCTGGATCTGCCTGTCCTTGATCATAAGGCCATGGTCTGACTGTTAGTTGTATAAAAATTTGCACTAGATCTGCTGCTAGGATTGTCTAACCCCATATTGTATCCCTCATAGTACGTGCGAAAATGGCCATGTACTGATCATCAGGACAGTCATGTGTGTCCCCAAAATGGCAGGCTACTTGGTCAGGCAAGTATCTCTAAATCATCGTATGCTCACAGTCTTGCATCAAACGGTTCTGCCTGGCAAAAAATAACCATTGTACATCATCGCACCAGGCCGACAATCCAAGGTAGGGTCTGCAGGTAAAAGTTGTCATCTCATTGATGACCCACTACCAGTGTCAAATGCTTGCTACTCATGTATGATAAAATGACAATCCACCCCTATATCTCAAGATGACTGGGTCATCTAGCTCCATGTCTACAGGTGCGACTCTCATGGGGCAGAGCACTGCAATGTGCTCCCAGGCCCAAATGTGCAAGAATTTGACCCCTACACTGATTGACCTACTATCGTAGTATGTGAACTCGTGAAGATCATGTAGAGGGAGGACAACATCACTGGCCCCTAGGTGAAGCACTCCCTCCATCAGAGCATCCACTCCCAAGAAAGCCCCCATCCTGGGCTAAAGTATCGGTCGTGCCAATCTGGTGCCATGAGTCCTGAAATTATTTCCAACTACTATCAATCTGAAAGGTGGCACCACAATGCCTATACCACTCCAGCTCAATCTAGCCCTCTGAAAAGATGATATCATCCTAGCCCATGATATCATAGCAGGTGTCCTTGTCTTCCAAATCATAAATCACTCGTTCTTCATGGATAGGAAAACGTAGAATGCGCCACATGCCCTCTAAAGTCACTGTGGCCTCGCTTGTGGGGAGGTGGAATGAAGATGGCTCGCTATGCCAACGCTCTGCCAATGCAATCATCATGTTGAGATGTGTCCTGATTGGTGGGGCATAAGCAATGTACCATAATTCGATCGCCCCCAGGTGCTCCTAGAGTACCTCGTCCAAAGTAGGATCCTGAGTCAATCTGGCCAAAATGGATGACTTGTGCTCTCGTGAATGGACCAGCTCCATGTCCTCCTGCATTAGCAAAGTCATTGCGTCAAGTTTCATAAAAAATTGGGATCCTGTTTGAAGTCCATACAACCAAAATAGAAAATGCGTCACTATTTGCATATGCATTGCTGTTTGAAACTTTCAAACTATGCCGCTGGAAGCCAAAAAGTTCCAAACTCCGCCATTGCGGCGTAGTTTGTCAGCAACCTAGTTTGACCCCTAACCCTAAAATCCAAAGAGGACCGCCATAGCGCTATGTGCATATGTGGCATAGTTTGTACCGAAACCCTAATTTTCAAACTCCCCCACCGTGGTGCTATGTGCATCTGCGACATAGTTTAAGCCTGCACAATGCCAATTTAAGATTTTCAATGGTGCTATATAGCACCGCTTGACTTTGTTGACTCCTAGACCCTAATAAATGCACTCAAAAATTGAAAAACAAAGTCAGGACAAGATGACATACCACGAGTCCTGTGCTAGGAAGCCTTTGGTACATACACGTGCTTAGAAATGTGTCATGGAAGCATGCATTGCACCATCTCGATCAGTCCTCAGAGCTCAAATCACAAAAGTTTCTAAAGTCTATGTGTGCAAATGAATTGGAAGTGGCCCCTCGAGGCCTATTTAAACCTAAAAGTTAGGGTTTTTTTACCCTGTTTAGCTGTCTAGCTAGGGTTTTGGACCCCCAAGCCCGTTTTCACCCAGCCAAAGGCCATTTTGAATCATTTTTTTGCATTTTTGCACGTTTTTGGCATCCTGGAGCCTTTCTGGACCCGTCGGGCACCTTGTCCTCTTTTTTTGCAAGATCACCCAAAAATCCAAATTTTTCGTCTTATCTCTTGAGGGGGTAGTATATCAACATGTTTCTTCTTGCCGAGCAACAATGGGGTAATTTGAATTTTTTTTTTTTTTTAAATTTTGATCATGACAGTCTATTCTTTGAACCAACGTAGCAGGTGCATTGCTTTAAAGAAGGGAAAAATGTAGACACAAAAAATGTACCGATTAATTTCATACGCCTGATCCTGATTTTACTAACACTGCTTTGTCTTGAATCATCCCCTTTTCTAAATAATTTAATTAAATAATCTTTATTTGATTAAATTCATCACATTTCATCTCTTAATTAAATAAATCAAATTTATTTGATTAAGTCATTTCCTCCTATTAATTAAATAAATCATTTTTGTTTAATTAATTTTAACGTCTTCTTTTAATTGAATAATTAACCTTATTTGATTAAATCATTATAGTCTCTGTTGATTAAATAAATCAATTTTATTTACTTAATCTTTAAAGTCTTTCTATTAAATTAAATAAATTAACCTTTATTTAATTTAATCTAACATCATCCCCCTTTAATTAAATAAATCAAAATCTTTATTTAATTAAGTCAAAATCATATTCCTCTCAACTATTATTTTAAATCAACCCAAAAATATAAATCAAGTTGGCACATCAACTAATATCTCTTTAAATTAATCAAATCATGATTAATCTTAATCTCAAACCATCACATCCTCTAGCTTTTGCAACTTGCACACGAAAATCATTTAATTGATTTATTAAATCCTCTAATTTCCCTCAACATGGCATCAAAAATAAATATTCTTCCAAATTTGAAAATCCCTCCAAATGGGATTTGTCCTTCCAACAAATCATTTAACTCCTCTTACATGTCCTTGTGCATTGAGCCAAGTGACATTTAAGTCATTTTCTTCCCCCTTCAACATGTCATTTCACAAATTTGAAATTCCACCTAATATCATAAAATAGGCACATTCATCAAAATGTGCTCAATCTTCCTCCATTCACATCTTGACAAGTGGCACTTGGCCATTGGATGTTGATTAATCCCACATTCATCCATTTTTCCTCTTCTTCTCTCAATCTCTTCTATAAATAGAAGGTCTCTTTACTAATTTTGGATCCACAATCTTTGCCATTTGCATCTACAATCTCATGCAAACTGATAATCTTCAGATTTAGAACTTTGCTCATCCATAATTCATCCATTTTCAAGTTTTATAGCTAGGTTATGCAAGATTTTCTCCAAATAATCATCAACTCTTCATCAAGTCATCACAAAGTTTACAAGGGATTGGGAAATGGCCATTTTCCACATCAAAATGGCACCAATTCCCCCATGAGATTGAGAGTTTGCATGTTTTAACAGGATTTACTTGCTTTCTTTGTTGTATTTTTCATGCATTTCCTATTTTGAGCATTGTAAATGAATTACATGGGGAATCTTAGTTCTAACTTGCATATGTGACTAACATTTTGTTTGTTCTTTTTGTTTGTGCAGGTCTAGGATTGGAGTTCACACCTCTTACAACCATCATAACATGGAATATTCTCTCTTCAAGCTTGGGCACCCAAAATATGCTAATAATGGCCTATGACATATGCCTTACAACTATCATAAATCTACTATAAAATTTTCCATAAGATCCATCATAGAATTCATCCTAGAATTCATCATAACTTACCAAAATATCTAATTCTCTTACAACTTGTCACAACCCAACTTGGGCGCCAACTTTCTCCATGCACAAAGATGCCTTATGGCGCGTCATAGAATCTGTCATAAGTCAAATACTCCAAAGTACGATGCCTATCTCCACTTGGGATGATGATGTGTCATACAATCACCTCCAACGAGGATGCCACCCATCTGATGGGTCCCAATTTATGACATGACAATATAGGAAATTAAATAATACAAATAAGTACAATAATACATTAAATTAAACATGTTAGGACTCTAAGGCTAAGACACCTTAATCCCAACAAGTGAATTAGTTGTAGACTTTAAACATTAAATCCTTCAATATATTTTTAAACCCTTATCAACCATTAAACCCTTATTAAGCATTAACAAAATGCGAACATGAGAAATAATAATGTAAACACATTAAACATATAGGAATGCTAGATTTACAAGGAAAACCTAAGAAGGGAAAAACTGTGGTGAGGATTAGCTCACAATATAAAGTAATATCAACACCAAATATAATAGGCTCACTATCGGAGGGCTCACTTCCCAAAAGAAAGAAGGGATCACTACCAAAGGACACACTATCTAGAAGAAAGAAGATAGAAGAATGGGTGGTTCACTGCCAATTTGAACTACTAACAATGCATCTCTCTTATGCTAAAGATACAATTCCACTAAAGCAAAAATAATTCATTCAAAAGACTAAAATATAGACACCTTTTTCTCACTGCATCTGGGAGTCATAGGCATTAAGGCTCACACTCAGATCACCAAACTTGATCACTTTCACATGTTTCACATCACACACACTCTCTACCACATCCATACAACAAATCACCTTGTATTTATACCATCCTCGACCTAAAACAATCTCAATTAGGTCGACCTTAAGGAAACGTATGTACTTCAACCTTGCACCATCAAATAGGATGACACCAAACACTTCCAAGATGAAAATAAGTGAAGGAAGACCATTCCATGACTTAACTGGTAGCCAAATCTACACCAACACACTTCTAAATACTTCCACAAACAACAATCATCCTCTACAATTATCCCTAACATGTGAAGTCAGCCAAACCTACATTAATGCCCTTAACAATTAAGTTCATTCTTAACTAGGTCTAGAAACAACTTTACAGGCCACATAAAAACACTCCAAAATGTTCATACTATTGACAACGATGTTACTCACAACAATAGGGCAAATAAATTATTCACAGAAAAACCACAAAGAGCCTATCCTTCGTGAAAGATCTAGAACAAAGACAATCTAAAAGAGGAATTTGTTTAATAGGAAAAAGATTAACTCAATTCAATCCCAAGTCTCTAGTAGTTAGGTCTTGACTGTACTAGGTTCACTTCAGGGTATGATATGATATTGTTGGTAATCTCAAAGGGAATATAGTAGTTTGAAATCATATGTATTAATCATTGAGCTTTTAGTTAGATCATAAAATAATATCATGAATTTGAAAGATTTGAAATAATATTTCATGAATATCAACAATTTTTGCTATCACTTCAATAGATTTAGTTTTAAGCATTCAAAAATTTCATAGAAAATGAAATATTTTCAATAAATTTTCATTCATTCATCTATTTTTTGGAACATTTTCAAGAATTTAAAACATCTATTCTAAAATAAAGGATAAAAAAAACTAAAAATTAAAATTTCTCCTAGTTATTCTCCATGCATGCCCCAAAGAATTAACCAAATCAAAGAAAATCACTTTATACTTCACTAGATTGCTTCATAGCTACATATAAAATGGTGCGAGCTTTTAAAGAGAGGGGTTTTAGTTTGGACCCCAAGTAGGTTCTGTATGCACCCTTAAACGACGTATCATATAGTCTTGTTCGGCTGAACTAACAAAACCATCTACAAAAGATTCATGAGATAGGTGTCTATCAAATTGGATTTGATATTGATTAATGTCTATGTACATACAAGTTCTTAGACTGGAATGATTCAGAAAGTAGGAAAAAAGAACAAAACTTAGAGAATTTTTGGCTCTTCCGATATCAACAAATTCTAAACTTAACTTAAAATGAAGTATCCTCTGGCCTTTTATAGAAGTAAGACAAAAATAGGATAAGAAAAATACATGAGAGGAAATCCAAGGGATGAATCACATCAAGGCACGTGGAATGTAATGACTAGTAAGAGAATTGCAACTGAAGTCAACAAAGGTCAACTCCAATTGCACGTTGAAGCTCTTCGGGCTTTATCTTCTTTTATTATCAGGGTTCCTTCATGGAACTAAACAAATATGCTCAAAAAATATATAGGAACTTCCCACACATTCAGAATGATCAGGTGGAATTTCCATTCCTACATTTTAGGTTCATTCTCAGTTTGAACATTCCAGGAATGAACAACCCTCGAAATGGGTACACCTCTTTGCCGCATGCTTAAACTATAGAGTCCTATTTTCCTGGTTTTCAGTGTATCTTCACAATGAACTCTATTCCAACATGAGATTTTAAAGCGTATCATTGAACCTGGCAACACCATTGGATTTTTCTACAAATTTTATTTGCTTAACCATCCATACTCAAACTTTACATCATAATATGCATCTCTTGCAATCACAAATTCCACTCATTAAATCCCTTTAAAAAAATTATTAACATATCATGTAAATAAAAACCATCATTCAAGTGTTAGTACATAAATCTCATAAATAACATGCTTTCTAGCATATTACAAATCCTTGTATGATTATCTTCTATATACCAGGTTATTGGACTATCAAACTCATTAGATAACCTTAATATTTTAAAACTTTATTTCACATCGCTACCTGGTACCTGGTATTCAGCTTTACCTATGAATTTTCCCAGACTTCAAATATCAGACCAGAACATTCTATGAGCACGTTTGCATTACCTTTAGCCTTTTTCAAACATTCTCAATTTCTGGTACCTAGAACACTACATTATGAAGTACTCTTTGATTAAAGATTTCTCTTTGCTTTTCACTTCTAGTG